>CANDYH010000467.1:25002-46083 GCA_947396885.1 Heligmosomoides polygyrus polygyrus | reverse complement strand
AAGAGAATTTTCTTTCCTCAAAATTTGTCAGAAAACCACGTTTTAAGGAAATCCCGCATCGTGTGTAATTATCTTGTTTTTCCTAAACAACACGTTGTAACTCGAAAAGCTTTGGTGTTCCGTGTAAGTCTTAGCGTGTAGCCTCAAAAGAGACGGCAATGGAGAGTTTTCTCTCGAAAGAATATGTAAGAATACCACGTTATAAGGAAATAAACTGTTGCAGAGTAAGACAAATAAGTACGTAATGGAAAAACTTAAACTTTATGAGAAATAATAACACATCGTAAAAAATAGCTTGTATCTCCTAAACAACACGTTGTAACTCGAAAGGATTTGGTGCGGCATATATGACAAAACGTGTAGCCTCAAAAGAGAACCCATAGGAGAATTTTCTTTCGTCAATATTTGTCAGAAAACCACATTTTAAGGAAAACCCGCATCGTGCGAAATTATCTTGTTTTTCCTAAACAACACGTTGTAACTTGAAAGCTTTGGTGTTGCGTGTATTTCTAAGCGTGTAGCATCAAAAGAGAAGGCACAGGAGAGTTTTCTCTCGAAAGGATATGTAAGAATACCACGTTATAAGGAAATACAGTGTTGCAGAGTAAAGACAAATACATACATATTGGAAACACTTAAACTTACGAGAAGAAATAACTTATCGTACAAAATTAGCTTGTATCTCCTAAACAACACGTTGTAACTCGAAAAGATTTGGTGTGGCATGTGCGTCTAAACGTGTAGCCTCAAAAGAGAACCCACAGTAGAATTTTCTTTCTTCAAAATTTTTCAGACAACCACATTTTAAGGAAATCCGGCATTGTGCGAAATTACCTATTTTTTCCTAAACAAAACGTCCTGACTCGAAAATCTTTGGTGTTGCGTGTATGTCTAAGCGTGTAGCCTCAAAAGAGAAGGCACAGGAGAGTTTTCTCTCGAAAGAATATGTAAGAATACCATCTTATAAGGAAATACAGTGTTGCAGATTAAAGACAAATACGTATATATTGGAAACATTTTACGAGAAGAAATAATGCTTCGTACAAGCTTGTATCTCCTAAACAACACGTTTTAACTCAAAATGATTCGGTGTGGCGAGTACGTCTAAACGTGTAGCCTCAAAAGAGAACCCACAGGAGAATTTTCTTTGGTCAAAATTTGTTAGAAAACCACATTTTAAGGAAATACTGCATCGTGCGAAATTATCTTGTTTTCCTAAACAACACTTCGTAACTCGAAAAGCTTTGGTTTTATGTGTATGTCTAATCATGTAGCCTCAACGGAGAAGGCACAGGAGAGTTTTCTCTCGAACGAATATGTAAGAATACCACCTTATAAGGATATACAGTGTTGCAGAGAAAAGACAAATACGTGGCATATTGGAAACACTTAAACTTTACGAGAAGAAATAATGCATCGTACAAAATTAGCTTGTACCTCCTAAACAAACACGTTGTAACTCGAAAGATTTGATGTGGCTTGTACGTCTAAAAGTGTAGCCTCAAAAAGAACCCACAGGAGAATATTCTTAGGTCAAAATTTGTCAGAAAACCACGTTTTAAGGAAATCCCGCATCGTGCGAAATTATCTTGTTTTTCCTAAACAACACGTTGTAACTCAAAAGCTTTGGTGTTGCATGTATGTCTAAGCATGTAGCCACAAAAGGGAATGCACAGGAGAGTTTTCTCTCCAAAGAATATGTAAGAATACCACGTTATAAGAAATACAGTGTTGCAGAGTAAAGACAAATACATATATATTGGAAACACTTAAATTTTATGAGAAGAAATAATGCATCATACAAAATTAGCTTGTATCTCCTAACAGCACGTTGTAACTCGAAAAGATTTGGTGTGGCGTGTACTTCTAAACGTGTAGCCTCAAAAGAGAACCACACAGGAGAATTTTCTTTCGTCAAAATTGGTCAGTAAACCACGTTTTAAGGAAATCCCACATCTAGCGAAATTATCTTGTTTTTCCTAAACAACACGTCGTAACTCGAAAAGCTTTGGTGTTGCGTGTATGTCTAAGCGTGTAGCCTCAAAAGAGAAGGCACAGGAGAGTTTTCTCTCTAAAGAATATGTAAGAATACCACGTTATAAGGAAATACAGTGTTGCAGAGTAAAGACAAATACCTATGTATTGCAAACACTATAGAAGAAGAAATAATGCATCGTACAAAATTAGCTTGTATCTCCTAAACTACACGTTATAACTCGAAAAGATTTGGTGTGGGGTGTACGTATAAACGTGTAGCCTCAAAAGAGAACCCACAGGAGTATTTTCTTTCATCAAAATTTTTTCAGAAAACCACGTTTTAAGGAAATCCCGCATCGTGCAAAATTATCTTGTTTTCCTAAACATCACGTTGTAACTCGAAAAGCTTGTTGTTGCATGTATGTCTAAGCATGTAGCCACAAAAGGGAATGCACAGGAGAGTTTTCTATCCAAAGAATATGTAAGAATACCACGTTATAAGGAAATACAGTGTTGCAGAGTAAAGACAAATACATACATATTGGAAATACTTAAACTTTATGAGAAGAAATAATGCATCATACAAAATTAGCTTGTATCTCCTAACAGCACGTTGTAACTCGAAAAGATTTGGTGTGGCGTGTACTTCTAAACGTGTAGCCTCAAAAGAGAACCACACGGGAGAATTTTCTTTTGTCAAAATTTGTCTGAAACCATGTTTTAAGGAAATCCCGCATCGTTGGAAATTACCTTGTTTTTCCTAAACAACACGTTGTCACTCGAAAAGCTTTGGTGTTGCATGTATGTCTAAGCGTATAGCCTCAAAAGAGAAGGCACAGGAGAGTTTTCTCTCGAAATTATATGTAAGAATATCACGTTATAAGGAATTACAGTGTTGCAGAGTAAAGCAAATACATACGTATTGGAAACACTGTACAAGAAGAAATAACGCATCATACAAAATTAGCTTGTATCTCCTAAACAATACGTTGTAACTCGGAAAGATTTGATGTGGCTTGTACGTCTAAACGTGTGCCTCAAAGGAGAACCCACAGATAATATTCTTTAGTCAAAATTAGTCAGAAAACCACGTTTTAAGGAAATCCCGCATCGTGCGAAATTATCTTGGTTTTCCTAAAGAACACGTTGTAACTCGAAAAGCTTTGCTGTTGCGTGAATGTCTAAGCGCGAAGCCTTAAAAGAGAAGGCACAGGAGAGTTTTCTCTTGAAAGAATATGTAAGAATACCAAGTTATAAGGAAATACAGTGTTGCAGAGTAAAGACAAATACGTAATTATTGAAAACTCTTTACAAGAAGAAATAACGCATCATACAAAATTAGCATGTTTCTCCTAAGCTACACGTTGTAACTCGAAAAGATTTGGTGTGGCGTGTACATCTAAACGTGTAGCCTCAAAGAGAACCCACAGGAGAGTTTTCTTTCGTCAAATTTTTTTTCAGAAAACCACGTTTTAAGGAAATCCTGCATCGTGCTAAATTATCTTGTTTTTCGTAAACCAACACGTTGTCACTCGAAAAGCTTTGGTGTTGCGTGTATGTCTAAGCTTGTATCCCCAAAGAGAACGCACAGGAGAGTTTTCTCTCGAAAGAATATGTAAGAATACCACGTTATAAGGAAGGACAGTGTTGCAGAGTAAAGCAAATACATACGTATTGGAAACACTTTACAAGAAGAAATAACGCATCATACAAAATTAGCTTGTATCTCCTAAACAACACATTGTACTCAGAAAGATTTGATGTGGCTTGTATGTCTAAACGTGTAGCCTCAAAGAGAACCCACAGGAGAATATTCTTTAGTCAAAATTGGTCAGAAAACCACGTTTTAAGGAAATCCCGCATTGTGCGAAATTATCTTGTTTTCCTAAAGAACACTTTGTAACTCGAAAAGCTTTGGTGTTGTATGTATGTCTAAGCGTGTAGCCTCAAAAGAGAAGGCACAGGAGAGTTTTCTCTCGAAAGAATACGTAAGAATATCACGTTATATGGAAATACAGTGTTGCAGAGTAAAGACAAATACGTACGTATTCGAAACACTTTACAAGAAGAAATAACGCATCGTACAAAATTACGTTGTATCTCTAAATTACACGTTGTAACTCGAAAAGATTTCGTATGGCGTGTACGTCTAAACATGTAGCCTGAAAAGAGAACCCACAGGAGAATTTTCTTTCGTCAAAATTTTTTCAGAAAACCACGTTTTAAGGAAATCCCGCATCGTGCGAAATTATCTTGTTTTTCCTAAAGAACACGTTGTAACTCGAAAAGCTTTGATGTTTAGTGTATGTCTAAGCATGTAGCCTCAAAAGAGAACGCACAGGAGTGTTTTCTCTCGAAAGAATATGTAAGCATACCACGTTATTAGGAAATACAGTGTTGCAGAGTCAAGAAAAATATGTACGTATTGGAAACACTTTACGAGAAGAAATAACGCATCAAACAAAATTAGCTTGTATCTCCTAAACAACACGTTGTAACTCGAAATGATTTGGCATGGCATGTACGTCTAAACGTGTAGCCTCAAAAGAGAACCCACAGAAGAATTTTCTTTCGTCAAAATTTGTCAGAAAACAATTTTTTTAAGGAAATCCCGCATCGTGCGAAATTATCTTGTGTTTCCAAAACAACACATCGTAACTCGAAAAGCTCTGATGTTGTGTGTTTGTCTAAGCGTGTACCCTCAAAAGAGAAGGCACAGGAGAGTTTTCTCTCAAAAGAATAGGTAAGAATACCAGGTTATAAAGGAAATACAGTGTTGCAGACTAAAGACACATACGTACGTATTGGAAACACTTAAACTTTACGAGAAGAATAACTTATCATACAAAATTAGCTTGTATCTCCTAAACAGCACGTTGTAACTCGAAAAGATTTGGTGTGCCGTGTATGTCTAAATGTGTAGCCTTAAAAGAGAACCCCCAGGAGAATTTTCTTTCGTCAAAATTTTTCAGAAAACCACGTTTTAAGGAAATCCCGCATCGTGCAAATTATCTTGTTTTTCCTAAACAACACGTCGTTACTAGAAAAGCTTGGTGTTGCGTGTATGTCTAAGCATGTAGCCTCAAAAGAGAATGCACTGGAGAGTTTTCTCTCGAAAGAATATGTAAGAATACCACAATATAAAGAAATACAGTGTTGCAGAGTAAAGACAAATATGTACTTATTGGAAACACTTTACGAGGAGAAATAACGCATAGTAAAAAAATTAGTTTGTATCTCCTAAACAACACATTGTAACTCGAAATCATTTGGTGTGGTGTGTACGTCTAAAGGTGTAGCCTCAAAAGAGTACCCACAGGAAAATTTTCTTTCGTCAAAATTTGTCACAAAACCACGTTTTAAGGAAATCACGCATCGTGCGAAAAATCTTGTTTTTCCTAAACAACACGTTGTAACTCGAAAAGCTTTGGTGTTGCGTGTATGGCTATGCGTGTAGCCTCAAAAGAGAAGGCAAAACAGGAGAGTTTTCTCTGGAAACAATATGTAACAATACCACGTTATAAGGTTATACAGTGTTGCAGAATAAAGACAAATCCATACATATTGGAAACACTTAAACTTTACGAGAAGAAATAATGCGTCGTGCAAAATTAGCTTGTATCTCTTAACAGCACGTTGTAACTAGAAATGATTTGGTGTGGCGTGTACTTCTAAACGTGTAGCCTCAAAAGAGAACCCACAGGAGAATTTTCTTGCGTCAAAATTTGTCAGAAAACCACGGTTTAAGGAAATCCCGCATCATGCGAAATTATCTGGTTATTCCTAAACAACACGTTGTAACTCGAAAAGCTTTGTGTTTCGTGTATGTCTTAGCGTGTAGCCTCAAAAGAGAAGGCAACGGAGAGTTTCTCTCAAAAGAATATGTAAGAATACCACGTAAATAGGAACTACAGTGTTGCAGAGTAAAGACAAGTACATACGTATTGGAAACACTTTAGGAGAAGAAATAACGCATCATAAAAAATTAGCTTGTATCTCCTAAACAACACGTTGTAACTCGAAAATATTTGGTGTGCGTGTGCGTCTAAACGTGTAGCATCAAAAGAGAACCCACAGGAGAATTTTCTTTCGTCAAAATTTATCAGAAAACCACGTTTAAGGAAATCCCGCATCGTGCGAAATTATCTTGTTTTTCCTAAACAAAACATCGTAACTCGAAAAGCTTGGCGTTGCTTGTATATCTAATCGTGTAGCCTCAAAAGAGAAGGCACAGGAGACTTTTCTCTCGAAAGAATATGTAAGAATACCACGTTATAAGGAAATACAGTGTTGCAGAGCAAAGACAGATACGTACGTTTTGGAAACATTTTAGGAGAAGAAATAATGCTTCGTACAAGCTTGTATCTCCTAAACAACACGTTTTAACTCGAAATGATTTGGTGTGGCGTGTACGTCTAAACGTGTAGCCTCAAAAGAGAACCCACAGGAGAATTTTCTTTCTTCAAAATTTGTCAGAAATCCACGTTTTAAGGAAATCTCGCATCGTGCGAAATTATCTTGTTTTTCCTAATCAACACGTTGTAACTCGAAAAGATTTGGTGTTGCGTGTATGTCTAAGCGTGTAGCCTCAAAAGAGAAGGCACAGGAGAGTTTTCTCTCAAAAGAATATGTAAGAATACCACGTTATAAGGAAATATATTGTTGCAGAGTAAAGACAAATACTTACTTATTGGAAACACTTAAACTTTATGAGAAGAAATAACTTATCATACAAATTTTAGCTTGTATCTCCTAAACAGCACGTTGTAACTTAAAAAGATTTGGTGTGTCGTGTAATTCTAAACGTGTAGCCTCAAAAGAGAACCACAGGAGAATTTTCTTTCATCAAAATTTGTCAGAAAACCATGTTATAAGGAAATCCCGCATCATGCAAAATTATCTTGTTTTTCTTAAACAACACATCTTAACTCGAAAAGCTTTGGTGTTGCGTGTATGTCTAAGCGTGTAGCCTCAAAAGAGAAGGCACAGGAGAGTTTTCACTCAAAACAATATGTAAGAATACAACGTTATAAGGAAATACAGTGTGGCAGAGTAAAGACAAATACCTACTAATTAGAAACACTTAAACTTTACGAGAAGTAATAACGCATCATTTAAAATTAGCTTATATCTCCTAAACAACGCGTTGTAAATGGAAAAGATTTGGTCTGGCGTTTACAACTAAACATGTAGGCTTAAAAGAGAACCCACAGGAGAATTTTTTTTCGTCAAAATTTGCCAGAAAAACGTGTTTTAAGGAAATCCCTCATTGTGCGAAATTATCTTGTTTTTCCTAAACAACACATCGTAACTCGAAAAGCTTTGGTGTTGCGTGTATGTCTAGGCGTGTAGCCTCAAAGAGAAGGCACAGGAGAGTTTTCTCACAAAAGAATATGTAAGAATACCACGTTATAAGGAAATACAGTGTTGCAGAGTAAAGACAAATACGCACTTATTAGAAACACTTAAACTTTATGAGAAAAAATAATGCATCGTACAAAATTAGCTTGTATCTCCTAAACGCACGTTGTAACTTGAAAAGATTTGTGTGGCGTGTACACCTAAACGTGTAGCCTCAAAAGAGAACCCACAGGAGAATTTTCTTTCATCAAAATATGTCAGAAAACCACGTTTTAAGAAATCCCTCATCGTGTGAAATTATCTTGTTTTTCCTAAACAACATGTTGTAACTCGAAAAGCTTTGGTGTTGCGTGTAAGTCTTAGCATGTAGCCTCAAAGAGAAGGCAATGGAGAGTTTTCTCTAGAAAGAATATGTAAGAATACCACGTTATAAGGAAATACAGTGTTGCAGAGTAAAGACAAATACGTACATATTGGAAACACTTTACATTATGAGAAAAAATAACACATCGTAAAAAATAGCTTGTATCTCCTCAACAACACGTTGTAACTCGAAAAGACTTGGTGTGGCATGTATGACTAAACGTGTAGCCTCAAAAGAAAACCCATAGGAGAATTTTCTTTCGTCAATATTTGTCAGAAAACCACATTTTAAGGAAATCTCGCATCGTGCGAAATTATCTTGTTTTTCCTAAACAACACGTTGTAACTCGAAAAGCTTTGGTGTTGCGTGTATTTCTAAGCTTGTAGCCTCAAAAGAGAATGCACAGGAGAGTTTTCTCTCGAAAGAATATGTAAGAATACCACGTATAAGGAAATACAGTGTTGCAGAGTAAAGACAACTACGTACGTATTGGAAATCTTTAGAGAGAAATAACGCATCGTACAAAATTAGCTTGTATCTCCTAAACAACACGTTATAACCCGAAAAGATTTGGTGTGGCGTGTGTGTCCTAAACGTGTAGCATCAAATAGAACCCACAGGAGAATTTTCTTTCGTCAAAATTTTTCAGAAAACCACGTTTTATGAAATCTCGCATCGTGCAAAATTTCCTTCTTTTTCCTAAACAACACGTGGTAACTCGAAAAGCTTTGGAGTTGCGTGTTTGTCTAAGCTTCTAGCCTCAAAGAGAATGTACAGGAGAGTTTTTCCCTCGAAAGAATATGTAAGAATACCACGTTATAAGGAAATACAGTGTTGCAGAGTAAAGACAAATAAGTACATATTGGGAACACTTTACGAGATGAAATAACGCATCATACAATATTTGCTTGTATCTCCTAAACAACACGTTGTAACTCAAAAATATTTGTGTGGCTCGTACCTCTACACGTGTAGCCTCAAAAGAGAACCTACAGGAGAACTTTCTTTCGTCCAAAATTTGTCAAAAAACCACGTTTTAAGGAAATCCACATCGTGCAAAATTATCTTGTTTTTCCTTAACAACACGTTGTAACTCGAAAAGCTTTGGTGTTGGGTGAATGTCTGAGATTGTAGTCTCTAAAGAGAATGCACAGGAGAGTTTTCTCTCGAAAGAACATGTAAGAATACAATGTCATAAGGAAAAAGAGTGTTGCAGAGTAAAGACAAATATGTACATAAGGGAAACACTTTATGAGAAAAAATAACGCATCGTACAAAATTAGCTTGTATCTCCTAAATAACACGTGGTAACTCGAAAGGATTTGGTGTGGCGTGTACGTCTATACAGTTAGCCTCAAAGAGAACCCAAAGGAGAATTTTCTTTCGTCAAAATTTTTCCTAAAACCACGTTTTAAGGAAATCCCGCATCTTGTGAAATTATCTTGTTTTTCATAAACAACACGTTGTAACTCGAAAAGCTTTGGTGTTGCCTGTATGTCTAAGTGTGTAGCCTCAAAAGGGAAGGCACAGGATAGTTTTCTCTCGAAAGAATATGCATGAATTCCACCTTATAAGGAAATACAATGTTGCAGAATAAAGACAAATATGTACGTATGGGAAACACTTTACAAAAAGAATTAACGCAACGTAAAAAATTAACTTGTATCTCCTAAACAACACGTTGTAACTCGAAAAGATTTGGTATGGCATGTACGTCTAAACGTGTAGCCTCAAAAGAGAACCCACAGGAGAATTTTCTTTCGTCAAAATTTTTCAGAAAACCACGTTTTAAGGAAATCCCGCATCGTGCGAAATCATCTTGTTTTTCCTAAACAACATGTTGTAACTCGAAAAGCTTTGGTGTTGCGTGTATGTGTAAGCATGGAGCCTCAAAAGAGAAGGCACAGGAGAGTTTTCTCTCAAAAGAATAGGTAAGTATACCATGTTATAAGGAAATACAATTTTGCAGAGTAAAGACAAATAAGTACATATTGGAAACACTTTACGAGAAGAAATAACGCATCGTACAAAATTAGCTTGTATCTCCTAAACAACACGTTGTAACTCGAAAAGATTTGGTGTGACGTGTACATCTAAACGTGTAGCCTCAAAAGAGAACCCACAGGAGAATTTTCTTTCATCAAAATTTGTCAGAAACCACGTTTTAAAGAAATCTCGCATCGTGCAAAATTATCTTGTTTTTCCTAAACAACAGGTTGTAACTGGAAATCTTTGGTGTTCCCTGTATGTCTAAGCGTGTAGCCTCAAAAGAGAACTCACAGGAGAGTTTTCTCTCGAAAGAATATGTAAGAATACCACGTTATAAGGAAATACAGTGTTGCAGAGTAAAAACAAATACGTATGTATTGGAAACACTTTAAGAGAAGAAATAACGCATCGTACAAAATTAGCTTGTATCTCCTAAACAACACGTTGTAACTCGAAAAGATTTGGTATGGCCTATATGTCTAAACGTGTAGCCTCAAAAGAGAAGCCACAGGAGAATTTTCTTTCGTCAAAATTGGTCAGTAAACCACATTTTAAGGAAATCCCGCATCATGCGAAATTATCTTGTTTTTCCTAAACAACCGGTCGTAACTCGTAAAGCTTTGGTGTTGCGAGTATGTCTAAGCATGTAGCCTCAAAAGAGAAGGCATAGGAAGAGAGTTTTCCCTTAAAGAAAATGTAAGAATACCACGTTAAAAGAAATACAGTGTTGCAGAGTAAAGACAAATACGTACATATTGGAAACACTTTACAAGAAGAAATAATGCATCGTAAAAAATTAGCTTGTATCTCCTAAACTACACGTTATAACTCGAAAAGATTTGGTGTGGCGTGTACATCTAAACGTGTAGCCTCAAAAGAGAACCCACAGGAGTATTTTCTTTCGTCAAAATTTTTTTCAGAAAACCACGATTTTAGGAAATCCCGCATCGTGCGAAATTATCTTGTTTTTCCTAAACAACACGTTGTAACTCGTGTGCTTTGGTGTTGCATGTATGTCTAAGCATGTAGCCTTCAAAAGAGAACGCACAGGAGAGTTTTCTCTCGAAAGAATATGTAAGAATACCACGTTATAAGGAAATACAGTGTTGCAGAGTAAAGACAAATACGTTCGTATTGGAAACACTTTACGAGAAGAAATAACGCTTCGTACAAGCTTGTATCTCCTAAACAACACGTTTTAACTCGAAATGATTTGGTGTGGCGTGTACGTCTAAACGTGTAGCCTCAAAAGAGAACCCACAGGAGAATTTTCTTTCGTCAAAATTTGTAAGAAAACCACGTTTTAAGGAAAGCCCGCATCATGCGAAATTATATTGTTTTTCCTAATCAACACGTGTAACTCAAAAAGATTTGGTTTTGCGTGTATGTCTAAGCATGTAGCCTCAAATGAGAAGGCACAGGAGAATTTTCTCTCGAAAGAATATGCAAGAATACCACGTTATAAGGAAATACAGTGTTGCAGAGTAAAGACAAATACGTACGTATTGGAAACACTTTACGAGAAGAAATAATGCATCGTACAAAATTAGCATGTATCTCCTAAACTACACGTTATAACTCGAAAAGATTTGGTGTGACGTGTACATCTAAACGTGTAGCCTCAAAAGAGAACCCACAGGAGTATTTTCTTTGGTCAAATTTTTTTCAGAAAACCACGATTTTAGAAAATCCCACATCGTGCGAAATTATCTTGTTTTTCCTAAACAACACGTTGTAACTCGAAAAGCTTTGGTGTTGCGTGTATATCTAAGCGTGTAGCCTCAAAAGAGAACGCACAGGACAGTTTTCTCTCGAAAGAATATGTAAGAATACCACGTTATGAGGAAATACAATGTTGCAGAGTAAACACAAATATGTACATATTGGAAACACTTAAACTTTACGAGAAGAAATAATGCATCATAAAAAATTAGCTTGTAACTCCTAAACAGCACGTTGTAACTCGAAAAGATTTGGTGTGGTGTGTACATCTAAATGTGCAGCCTCAAAAGCGAACCCACAGGAAAATTTTCTTTCGTCAAAATTTGTCAGAAAACCACGTTTTAAGGAAATCCCACATCGTGCGAAATTATCTTGTTTTTCCTAAACATCACGGTGTCACTCGAAAATCTTTGGTGTTGCGTGTATTTCTAAGCGTGTAGCCTCAAAAGAGAAGGCACAGGAGAGTTTTCTGTCAAAAGAATATGTAAGAATACCACGTTATTAGGAAATACAGTATTGCACACTAAAGAAAATACATACTTATTGGAAACACTTTACAAGAAGAAATAACGCATCGTACAAAATTAGCTTGTATCTCCTGAACAACACATGGTAACTCGAAATGATTCGGTATTGCGTGCACTTCTAAACGTGTAGCCTCAAAAGAGAACCCACAGGAGAATTTTCTTTCCTCAAAAGTTGTCAGAACACCACGTTTTAAGGAAATCTCGCATCGTGCGAAATTATCTTGTTTTTCATAAAAACACGTTGTAACTCGAAAAGCTTTGGTGTTGCCTGTATGTCTAAGTGTGTAGCTTCAAAAGGGAACGCACAGTATAGTTTTCTCTCGAAACAATATGTAAGAAAACCACGTGATAAGGAAATACAGTGTTGCAGCATAAAGACAAATACATACATATTGGAAACGCTTTACTAGAAGAATTAACGCATCGTACAAAATTAGCTTGTATCTCCTAAACAACACGTTGTAACTCGAAAAAATTTGGTGTGGCGTGTACATCTAAAAATGTAGCCTCAAATTTGAACCCAAAGGAGAATTTTCTTTCGTCAAAATTTGTCAGAAAACCACGTTTTAAGGAAATCCCGCATCGTGCGATATCATCTTCTTCCTAAACAACATGTTGTAACTCGAAAAGCTTTGGTGTTGTGTGTATGTGTAAGCGTGGAGCCTCAAAAGAGAAGGCACAGGAGAGTTTTCTCTTGAAAGAATATGTAAGAATTCCACGTTATAAGAAAATACAATTTTGCAGGGTAAAGAGAAATAAGAACTTATTGGAAACACATTACAATAAGTAATAACGTATCGTAGAAAATTAGCTTGTATCTCCTAAACAACAAAAAGATTTGGTGTGACGTGTACGTCTAAATGTGTAGCCTCAAAAGAGAACCCACAGGAGAATTTTCTTTCATCAAAATTTGTCAGAAACCACGTTTTATGGAAATCTCGCATCGTGCGAAATTATCTTGTTTTTCCTAAACAACACGTTGTAACTCGAAAAGCTTTGGTGGTGCGTGTATGTCTAAGCGTGTAGCCTCAAAAGAGAACACACAGGAGAGTTTTCTCTCGAAAGAATATGTAAGAATACCACGTTATAAGGAAATACAGTGTTGCAGAGTAAAGACAAATACATACGTATTGGAAACACTTTACGAGAAGAATTAAAGCATCGTACAAAATTAGCTTGTATCTCCTAAACAACACCTTGTAACTCGATAAGATTTAGTGTGGCTCGTACCCCTACACGTGTAGCCTCAAAAGAGAACCCACAGGAGAATTTTCTTTCGTCAAAATTTTTCAGAAAACCACGTTTTATGGAAATCTCGCATCGTGCGAAATTATCTTGTTTTTACTAAACAACACGTTGTTACTCGAAAATCGTTGTCGTTGCATGTATGTCTAAGCATGTAGCCTCAAAAGAGCACGCACAGGAGAGTTTTCCCTCAAAGAATATGTAAGAATACCACGTTATAAGGAAATACAGTGTTGCAGACTAAATACAAATAAGTACGTATTGGAAACAATTTATGAGAAGAAATAACGCATCGTACAAAATTAGCTTGTATCTCCTAAACAACACGTTGTAACTCGAAAAGATTTGGTGTGACGTGTACGTCTACATGTGTAGCCTCAAAAGAGAACCCACAGGAGAATTTTCTTTCATCAAAATTTGTCAGAAACCACGTTTTAAAGAAATCTCGCATCGTGCAAAATTATCTTGTTTTTCCTAAACAATAGGTTGTAACTGGAAAAGCTTTGGTGTTGCCTGTATGTCTAAGCTTGTAGCCTCAAAAGAGAACTCACAGGAGAGTTTTCTCTCGAAAGAATATTTAAGAATACCACGTTATAAGGAAATACAGTGTTGCAGAGTAAAGACAAATATGTACTTATTGGAAACACTTTAAGAGAAGAAATAACGCATCGTAAAACATTAGATTGTATCTCCTAAATAACACGTTGTAACTCGAAAAGATTTGGTATGGCTCTTACCTCTACACGTGTAGCCTCGAAAAAGAACCCACAGGAGAACTTTCTTTCGTCAAAATTTTTCAGAAAACCACGTTTTATGGAAATCTGGCATCGTGGGAAATTATCTTGTTTTTCCTAAACAACACATTGTAACTCAAAAAGCTTTGGCGTTGCGTGTTTGTGTAAGCATGGAGCCTCAAAAGAGAAGGCACAGGAGAGTTTTCTCTCGAAAGAATATGTAAGAATACCACGTTATAAGGAAAGACAATTTTGCAGAGTAAAGACAAATAAGTACATATTGGAAACACTTTACGAGAAGAAATAACGCATCGTACAAAATTAGCTTGTATCTCCTAAACAACACGTTGTAACTCGAAAAGATTTGGTGTGACGTGTACGTCTAAACGTGTAGCCTCAAAAGAGAACCCACTGGAGAATTTTCTTTCGTCAAAATTTGTCAGAAACCACGTTTTAAGGGAATCTCGCATCGTGCGAAATTATCTTGTTTTTCCTAAAGAACACGTTGTAACTCGAAAAGCTTTGGTGTTGCGTGTATGTCTAAGCGTGTAACCTCAAAAGAGAACGCAAAGGAGAGTTTTCTCTCGAAAGAATATGTAAGAATACCACGTTATAAGGAAATACAGTGTTGCAGAGTAAAGACAAATATGTACGTATTGGAAACACTTTAAGAGAAGAAATAATGCATTGTACAACATTAGCTTGTATCTCCTAAACAACACGTTGTAGCTCGAAAAGGTTTGGTGTGGCTCATACCTCCACACGTGTAGCCTCAAAAGAGAACCCACAAGAGAACTTTCTTTCGTCAAAATTATTCAGAAAACCACGTTTTATGGAAATCTGGCATCGTGCGAAATAATCTTGTTTTTCCTAAACAACACATTGTAACTCAAAAAGCTTTGGCGTTGTGTGTTTGTGTAAGCATGGAGCCTCAAAAGGGAAGGCACAGGAGAGTTTTCTCTCGAAAGAATATGTAAGAATACCACGTTAAAAGGAAATACAATTTTGCAGAGTAAAGACAAATAAGTACATATTGGAAACACTTTACGAGAAGAAATAACGCATCGTACAAAATTAGCTTGTATCTCCTAAACAACAACTTGTAACTCAAAAAGATTTGGTGCGAAGTGTACGTCTAAACGTGCAGCCTCAAAAGAGAACCCACAGGAGAATTTTCCTTCATCCAATTTGTCAGAAACCACGTTTTAATGAAATCTCGCACCGTGCGAAATTATCTTGTTTTTCCTAAACAACACGTTGTAACTCGAAAAGCTTTGGTGTTGCGTTTATGTCTAAGCGTGTCACCTCAAAAGAGAACGCACAGGAGAGTTTTCTCTCGAAAGAATATATAAGAATACCACGTTATAAGGAAATACAGTGTTGCAGAGTAAAGACAAATACGTACATATTGGATACACTTTACGAGAAGAAATAACGCATCGTACAAAATTAGCTTGTATCTCCTAAACAACACGTTGCAACTCGAAAAGATTTGGTGTGGCCCGTACCTCTACACGTGTAGCCTCAAAAGAGAACCCACAGGAGAACTTTCTTTCGTCAAAATATATCAGAAAACCATGTTTTATGGACATCTCGCATCCTGCGAAATTATCTTGTTTTTCCTAAACAACAAGTTGTAACTCGAAAAGCTGTGGGGTTGCATGTATGTCTAAGCATGTAGCCTCAAAAGAGAATGCACAGGAGAGTTTTCCCTCGAAAGAATATGTAAGAATACCACGTTATAAGGAAATACAGTGTTGCAGAGTAAAGACAAATACGTACGTATTGGAAACACTTTATGAGAAGAAATAACGCATCGTACAATATTTGCTTGTATCTCCTAAACAACACGTTGTAACTAGAAAAGATTTGGTGTGGCTCGTACGTCTACACGTGTTGACCCAAAAGAACACCAACAGGGGAACTTTCTTTCGTCAAAATTTGTCAGAAAACCACGTTTTAAGGTAATCCCGCATCGTGCAAAATTATCTTGTTTTTCCTAAACAACACGTTGTAACTCGAAAAGCTTTGGTTTTGCGTGTATGTCTAAAGGTGTGGCCTCAAAAGAGAACGCACAGGAGAGTTTTCTCTCGAAAGAATCTGTAAGAATACCACGTTATAAGGAAATACAATTTTGCAGAGTAAAGACAAATAAGTACATATTGAAACACTTTAGTAAAAGAAATACTGCTTCATACAAAATTAGCTTGTATCTCCTAAACAACACGTTATAACTCGAAAAGATCTGGTCTGACATGTATGTCTAAACCTGTAGCCTCAAAAGAGAACACACAGGAGAATTTTCTTTCATCAAAATTTGTCAGAAACCACGTTTTAAGGAAATCTTGCATCGTGCGAAATTTATCTTGTTTTTCCTAAACAACATGTTGTATCTCGAAAAGCTTTGCTGTTGCGTGTATGTCTAAGCGTGTAGCCTCACAAGAGAACGCACAGGAGAGTTTTCTCTCGAAAGAATATGTAAGAATTCAACGTTATAAGGAAATACAGTGTTGCAGAGTAAAGACAAATACGTACGTATTGGAAACACTTTAAGAGAAGAAATAATGCATCGTAAAAAAATAGCTTGTATCTTCTAAACAACACGTTGTAACTCGAAAAGATTTGTTTTGGCTCCTACGACTACACGTGTAGCCTCAAAAGAGAATGCACAGGAGAACTTTCTTTGGTCAAAATTTTTCAGAAAACCACGTTTTATGGAAATCTCGCATCGTGCGAAATTATCTTCTTTTTCCTAAACAAAACGTTGTAACTCGAAAAGCTTTGGCGTTGCGTGTATGCCTAAGCATGTAGCCTCAAAAGAGAACACACAGGAGAGTTTTCCCTCGAAAGAATATGTAAGAATACCACGTTATAGGGAAATACAATGTTGCAGAGTAAAGAGAAATAAGTACTTATTGGAAACACTTTACGAGAAGAAATAACGCATCATAAAAAATTAGCTTGTATCTCCTAAACAACACGTGGTAACTCGAAAGGATTTGGTGTGGCGTGTACGTCTAAACGTGTAGACTCAAAAGAGAAACCACAGGATAATTTTCTTTCGTCAAAATTTGTGAGGAAAACCACATTTTAAGGAAATCACGCATCGTGGGAAATAATCTTGATTTTCATAAACAACACGTTTTAACTCGAAAAGCTTTGATGATGCCTGTATGTCTAAGTGTGTAGCCTCAAAAGGGAACGCACAGGATAGTTTTCTCTCAAAAGAATATGTAAGAATACCAAGTTATAAGGAAATACAGTGTTGCAGAGTAAAGAAAATTATGTACGTATTGGAAATCTTTACGAGAAGAAATAACGCATCGTACAAAATTAGCTTGTATCTCCTAAACAACACGTTGTAACTCGAAAAGATTTGGTGCGGCGTGTACGTCTAAATGTGTAGCTTCAAAGAGAACCCACAGGAGAATTTTCTTTCGTTAAATTTTTCAGAAAACCACGTTTTAAGTAAATCCCGCATCGTGCGAAATCATCTTCTTTTTCCTAAAACAACAAGCTGTAACTCGAAAAGCTTTGGTGTTGCGCGTATGTCTAAGCGTGGAGCCTCAAAGAGAAGGCACAGGAGAGTTTTCTCTTGAAAGAATATGTAAGAATACCACATTATAAGGAAATAAAATTTTGATGAGTAAAGACAAATAAGTACATATTGGAAACACTTTACGAGAAGAAATAACGCATCTTACAAAATTAGCTTGTATCTCCTAAACAACACGTTGTTACTCGAAAACATTTGGTGTGACGTGTATGTCTAAACGTGTACCCTCAAAAGAGAACCCACAGGAGAGTTTTCTTTCATCAAAATTTGTCAGAAACCACGTTTTAAGGAAATCTCGCATCGTGCGAAATTATCTTGTTTTTCCTAAACAACACGTTGTAACTCGAAAAGCTTTCGTGTTGCATGTATGTCTAAGCGTGTAGCCTCAACAGAGAGCGCAAAGGAGAGTTTTCTTTCGAAAGAATATGTAAGAATATCACGTTATAAGGAAATACAGTGTTGCAGAGTAAAGATAAACACGTACGTATTGGAAACACTTTACTAGAAGAATTAACGCATAGTAAAAAATTAACATGTATCTCCTAAACAAAACGTTGTAACTCAAAAAGATCTGGTGTGGCGTGTATGTCTAAACGTGTAGCCTCAAAAGAGAACCCACAGTGAATTTTCTTTCTTCAAAATTTTTGAGAAAACCACGTTTTAAGGAAATCCTGCATCGTGCGAAATCATCTTCTTTTTCCTAAACAACATGTGGTAACCCGAAAAGCTTTAGTGTTGCGTGTATGTCTAAACGTGGAGCCTCAAAAGAGAAGGCACAGGAGAGTTTTCTCTCGAACGAATATGTAAGAACACCACGCTATTAGGAAATACAATTTTGCAGAGTAAAGACAAATATGTACATATTGAGAACACTTTACTAGAAGAAATAATGCATTATTAAAAATTAGCTTTTATCTCCTAAACAACACGTTGTAACTCGAAAAGATTTGGTTTGGCATGTAAGTCTAAACGTGTAGCCTCAAAAGAGAACCAACAGAATTTTCTTTCGTCAAAATTTGTCAGAAAACCAGGTTTTAAGGAAATCCCGCATCGTGCGAAATTATTTGTTTTTCCTAAACAACACGTTGTAACTCGAAAAGCTTTGGTGTTGCGTGTATGTCTAAGCGTGTAGCCTCAAAAGAGAATGCACAGGAGAGTTTTCTCTCGGAAGAACATGTAAGAATACCACGTGATAAGGAAATACAGTGTTGCAGAGTAAAGACAAAAACGTACATATTGGAAACACTTTACGAGAAGAAATAACGCATCATAAATTATTAACTTGTATCTCCTAAACAACAAGTGGTAACTCGAAAAGATTTGGTTTGGCGTGTACGTCTAAAAGTGTAGCCTCAAAGACAACGAACATGAGAATTTTCTTTCGTCAAAATTTGTGAGAAAACCACGTTTTAAGGAAATCCTGCATCCTGCAAAATTATCTTGTTTTTCCTAAACAACACGTTGTAATTCAAAAAAGCTTTGGTGTTGCGTGTATATCTAAGCTTGTAGCCTCAAAAGAGAACGCACAGTAGAGTATTCTCTCGAAACAATATGTGAGAATACCACGTTATAAGGAAATACAGTGTTGCAGACTAAAGACAAATACATAAGTATTGGAAAAAACTTTACGAAAAGATATAATGCATCATACAAAATTAGCTTGTATCTCCTAAACAACACGTTGTAACTCGAAAGGATTTGGTGTGGCATGTACGGCTAAACGTGTAGCCTCAAAAGAGAAACCACAGGAGGATTTTCCTTCGTCAAAATTTGTCAGAAACCCACGTTTTATGGAAATCCCGCATCGTGCGAAATTATCTTGTTTCTCCTAAACAACACGTTGTAATTCGAAAAGCTTTGGTGTTGCATGTATGTCTAAGCGTGTGGCCTCAAAAGAGAATTCACGGGAGAGTTTCTGTCGAAAGAATATGTAAGATTACCACGTTATAAGGAAATACAGTGTTGCAGCATAAAGACAAATACGTACGTATTGGAAACACTTTACGAGAAGAAATAACGCATCGTACAAAATTAGCTTGTATCTCCTAACCAACACGTTGTAACTCGAAAAGATTTCGTGTGGCGTGTACGTCTAAACGTGTAGCCTCAAAAGAGAACCCACAAGAGAATTTTCTTTCGTCAAAATTTGTTAGAAAACCATGTTCTAAGGAAATACCTCATCGTGCGAAATTACCTTGTTTTTCCTAAACTACACGTTGTAACTCAAAAAGCTATGGTGTTGCGTGTATGTCTAAGCGTGTAGCCTCAAAAGAGGACACAGGAGAGTTTTCTCTCGAAAGAATATGTAGGAATACCACGTTATAAGGAAATACAGTGTTGCAGAGTAAAGATAAATAGGTAGTAATTGTAAATACTTTACGAGAAGAAATGACGCATGGTACAAAATTAGCTTGTATCTCCTAAACAACACGTTGTAATTCGAAAATATTTGGTGTGGCGTGTGCGTCTAAACGTGTAGCCTCAAAAGAGAACCCACAGGAGAATTTTCTTTCTTCAAAATTTGTCAGAAAACCACGTTTTAAGGAAATCCCTCATCGTGCGAACTTATCTTGTTTTTTCTAAACAACACATTGTAACTCGAAAAGCTTTGGTGTTCGTGTATGTCTAAGCATGTAGCCTCAAAAGAGAATGCACAGGAGAGTTTTCTCTCGATAGAATATATAAGAATACCACGTTATAAGGAAATACAGTGTTGCAAAATAAAGACAAATACGTACGTATTGGAAACACTTTACGAGAAGAAATAATGCATCGTACAAAATTAGCTTGTTTCTCCTAAAGAACACGTTGTAACTCGAAAATATTTGGCGTGGTGTGTACGTCTAAACATGTAGCCTCAAAAGAGAACCCACAGGAGAAATTTCTTTCGTCAAAATTTGTCAGAAAACCACGTTTTAAGGAAATCCCGCATCATGCGAAATTATCTTGTTTTTCCTAAACAACACGTTGTAACTCGAAAAGCTTTGGTGTTTCGTGTATGTCTAAGCATGTAGCCTCAAAAGAGAAGGCACAGGAGAGTTTTCTCTCAAAATAATATGCAAGAATACCACGTTATAAGGAAATACAGTGTTGCACAATAAAAACAAATATGTATGTATTGGAATCACTTTAGGAGAAGAAATAACGTATCTTACAAAATTAGCTTGTATCTCCAAAACAACACGTTGTAACTCGCAAAGATTTGGTGTGGCATATTCCTCTAAACGTGTAGCCTCAAAAGAGAACCCACAGGAGAATTTTCTTTGGTCAAAATTTGTCAGAAAACCAGGTTTTAACGAAATCCCATATCGTGCGAAATTATCTTGTTTTTCCTAAACAACACGTTGTAACTCGAAAATCTTTGGTGCTGCGTGTATGTCTAAGCGTGTAGCCTCAAAGAGAACACACAGGAAAGTTTTCTCTCGAAAGAATATGTAAGAATACCACGTTATAAGGAAATACAGTGTTGCATAGTAAAGACAAATACGTACGTATTGGAAACAGGTTACGAGAAGAAATAACGCATCATAAAATATTTGCTTGTATCTTCTAAACAACACGTTGTAACTCGAAAAGATTTGGTGTGGCGTGTACGTCTAAACGTGT
>CANDYH010000467.1:0-24802 GCA_947396885.1 Heligmosomoides polygyrus polygyrus | reverse complement strand
AGAGAAGGCACAGGAGAGTTTTCTCTCGAAAGAATATGTAAGAATACCATGTTATAAGGAAATACAATTTTGCAGAGTAAAGACAAATAAGTACATATTGGAAACACTTTATGAGAAGAAATAACGCATCGAACAAAATTAGCTGTCTTTACTCTGCAACACTGTATTTCCTTATAACGTGGTATTCTTACATATTCTTTGGAGAGAAAACTCTCCGGTGCCTTCTCTTTTGAGTCTACACACTTAGACATACACGCAACACGAAAGCTTTTCGAGTTACAACGTGTTGTTTAGGAAAAACAAGATAATTTCGCACGATGCGGGATTTCCTTAAAACGTGATTTTCTGAAAAATTTTGACAAAAGAAAATTCTCCTTTGGGTTCTCTTTTGATGCTACACGTTAAGACGTACACGCCACAACAATTCTTTTCGAGTTACAACGTGTAGTTTTGGAGATACAAGCTAATTTTGTACGATGCGTTATTTCTTCTAGTAACGTGTTTCCAATAAGTACGTATTTGTCTTTACTCTGCAAAACTGTATTTCGTTATAACATGGTATTCTTACATATTCTTTCGAGAGAAAACTCTCCTCTGCCTTCTCTTTTGAGGCTACACATTTAGACATACACGCAACATGAAAGCTTTTCGACTTACAACGTGTTGTTTAGGAAAAACAAGATAATTTCGCACGATGCGGGATTTCCTTAAAACGTGATTTTCTGAAAAATTTTGACGAAAGAAAATTCTCCTTTCGGTTCTCTTTTGAGGCTACACGTTTAGACGTTCACGCCACACCAATTCTTTTCGAGTTACAACGTGTAGTTTTGGAGATACAAGCTAATATTGTATGATGCATTATTTCTTCTCGTAAAGTGTTTCCAATACGTACATATATGTCTTTACTCTGCAAAATTGTATTTCCTTATAACGTGGTATTCTTACATATTCTTTCGAGAGAAATCTCTCCTGTGCCTTCTGTTTTGAGGCTACACACTTAGACATACACGCAACACGAAAGCTTTTCGAGTTACAACGTGTTGTTTAGGAAAAACAAGATAATTTCGCATGATGCGGATTTCCTTAAAACATGAGTTTCTGAAAAATTTTGACGAAAGAAAATTCTCCTTTGGGTTCTCTTAAAATTCTCCTTTGGGTTCTCTTTTGAGGCTACACGTTTAGACGTACACGCCACACCAAATCTTTTCGAATTACAACGTGTTGTTTAGGACATACAAGCTAATTTTGCAAGATGCATTATTTCTCTCATAAAGTGCTTCCAATATGTACGTATTTGTCTTTACTCTGCCACACTGTATTTCCTTATAACGTGGTATTCTTACATATTCTTTTGAGAGAAAACTCTCCTGTGCGTTCTCTTTGGGGCTACATGCTTAGACATACACGCAACACCAAAGCTTTTCGAGTTAAAACGTGTTGTTTAGGAAGAACAAGATAATTTCTCACGATGCGGGATTTCCTTAAATCGTGGTTTTCTTAAAAATTTTGACGAAAGAAAATTGTCCTGTCGGTTCTCTTTTGAGGCTACAAGTTTAGACGTACATGCCACACCAAATCTTTTCGAGTTACAACGTGTTGTTTAGGAGATACAAGCTAATTTTGTACGATGCTTTATTTCATCTCTTAAAGTTCATGGGTTTCCAATACATACATATTTGTCTTTACTCTGCAACACTGTATTTCCTTATAACGTGGTATTCTTACATATTCTTTCGAGAGAAAACTCTCCTGTGTGTCCTCTTTTGAGGCTACATGCTTAGACATACACGCAACACCAAAGCTTTTCGCGTTACAACGTGTTGTTTAGGAAAAACAAGATAATTTCGCACGATGAGGGATTTCCTCAATACGTGGTTTTCTGACAAATTTTGACCAAAGAAAATTCTCCTATGGGTTCTCTTTTGAGACCATACGTTTAGACATACAGGCCACACCAAATCTTTTTAAGTTACAACGTGTTGTTTAGGAGATACAAGCTAATTTTGTACGATGCGTTATTTCTTCTTGTAAAGTTTTTCCAATAAGTAAGTATTTGTCTTTACTCTGCAACACTGAATTTCCTTATAACGTGGTATTCTTACATATTTTTTCGAGAGAAAACTCTTCTGTGCGTTCTCATTTGAGGCTACAGGCTTAGACATACACGCAACAGCAAAGCTTTTCGAGTTACAACGTGTTGTTTAGGAAGAACAAGATAATTTCTCACAATGCGGGATTTCCTTAAAACGTGGTTTTCTGACAAATGTTGACGTAAGAAAATTCTCCTGTGGGATCTCTTTTGAGGCTACACGTTCAGACGTACACACCACACTAAATCTTTTTGAGTTACCACGTGTTGTTTCGGAGATACAAGCTAATTTTGTACCATGCGTTATTTCTTCTCATAATGTGTTTCCAATACGTACGTATTTGTCATTACTCTGCAGCTATATATTTCCTTATAACATGGTATTCTTACATATTCTTTCGAGAGAAAACTCTCCTGTGCATTCTCTTTTGAGGCTACACGCTCAGACATACATGCAACACCAAAGCTTTTCTAGTTACAACGTGTTGTTTAGGAAAAACAAGATAATTTCGCACGATACGGGATTTCCTTAAAACGTGGTTTCTGACAAATTTTGACTAAAGAAAATTCTCCTGTGGGTTCTCTTTTGAAGGCTACACGTTTAGACGTACACGCCACACGAAATCTTTTCGAGTTACAACGTGTTGTTTAGGATATACAAGCTAATTTTGTACTATGTGTTATTTCTTCTCGTAAAGTTTAAGTGTTTCCAATAAGTATGTATTTGTCTTTACTCTGCAACACTGTATTTCCTTATAACGTGGTATTCCTACATATTCTTTCGGGAGAAAACTCTCCTGTGCATTCTCTTTGAGGCTACACGCTTAGACATACACGCAACACCAAAGCTTTTCGAGTTACAACATGTTGTTTAGGAAAAACAAGATAATTTCGCACGATGCAGTATTTCCTTAAAACGTGGTTTTCTGACAAATTTTGACGAAAGAAATCTCTCCTGTGGGTTCTCTTTTGAGGCTACACGTTTAGACATACACGCCACACCAAATCTTTTCGAGTTACAGTGTGTTGTTTAGGAGATACAAGCTAATTTTGCATGATGCGTTATTTCTTCTCCTAAAGTTTTTCCAATAAGTACATATTTGTCAATACTCTGCAACACTGTATTTCCTTATAACGTGGTATTCTTACATATTCTTTTGAGAGAAAACTATCCCATGCGTTCTCTTTGGAGGCTACACGCTTAGACATACACGCAACACCAAAGCTTTTCGAGTTACAACGTGTTGATTAGGAAAAACAAGATAATTTCGCACGAATCGGGATTTCCTTAAAATGTGGTTTTCTGACAAATTTTGACGTAAGAAAATTCTCCTGTGGGTTCTCTTTTGAGGCTACCCATTTAGACGTACACGCCACACCAAATCTTTTTGAGTTACCACGTGTTGTTTCGGAGATACAAGCTAATTTTGTACCATGCGTTATTTCTTCTCATAATGTGTTTCCAATACTTTCGTATTTGTCTTTACTCTGCAGCAATATATTTCCTTATAACATGGTATTCTTACATATTCTTTCGAGAGAAAACTCTCCTGTGCATTCTCTTTTGAGGCTACACACTTAGACATACACGCAACACCAAAGCTTTTCTAGATACAACGTGTTGTTTAGGAAAAACAAGATAATTTCTCACGATGCGGGATTTCCTTAAAACGTGGTTTTCTGACAAATTTTGACAAAAGAAAACTCTCCTGTGGGTTCTCTTTTGAGGCTACACGTTTAGACGTAGACACCACAACAAATCTTTTCGAGTTACAACGTGTTGTTTAGGACATACAAGCTAATTTTGCAAGATGCGTTATTTCTCTCATAAAGCGCTTCCAATATGTACATATTTGTCTTTACTCTGCCACACTGTATTTCCTTATAACGTGGTATTCTTACATATTCTTTTGAGAGAAAACTCTCCTGTGCGTTCTCTTTTGGGGCTACATGCTTAGACATACACCCAACACCAAATCTTTTCGAGTTACAACGTGTTGTTTAGGACATACAAGCTAATTTTGCAAGATGCCTTATTTCTCTCATAAAGCGCTTCCAATATGTACATATTTGTCTTTACTCTGCCACACTGTATTTCCTTATAACGTGGTATTCTTACATATTCTTTTGAGAGAAAACTCTCCTGTGCGTTCTCTTTTGGGGCTACATGCTTAGACATACACCCAACACCAAAGCTTTTCGAGTTAAAACGTGTTGTTTAGGAAGAACAAGATAATTTCTCACGATGCGGTATTTCCTTAAAACGTGGTTTTCTGAAAAATTTTGAGAAAAGAAAATTGTCCTGTGGGTTCTCTTTTGAGGCTACACGTTTAGACGTACAGGCCACACCAAATCTTTTCGAGTTACAATGTGTTGTTTAGGAGATACAAGCTAATTTTGTACGTTGCTTTATTTCATCTCGTAAAGTTTGTGGGTTTCCAATACATACGTATCTTTCTTTACTCAGCAATACTGTATTTTCTTACAACGTGGTATTCTTACATATTCTTTCGAGAGAAAACTCTCCTGTGCGTTCTCTTTGGAGGCTACACGCTTAGACATACACGCAACACCAAAGCTTTTCGACTTACAACGTGTTGTTTCGGAAAAACAAGATAATTTCGCACGATGCTGGATTTCCTTAAAACGTGGTTTTCTGAAAAATTTTGATGAAAGAAAATTCTCCTGTGGGTTTTCATTTGAGGCTACACGTTTAGACGTACATGCCACACCAAATCTTTTCGAGTTACAACGTGTTGTTTAGGAGAAAAAAGCTAATTTTTTACGATGCTTTATATCTTCTTGTAAAGTTTAAGAGTTTCCAAAAGGTACGTATTTATCTTTAATTTGCCACAATGTATTTCCTTATAACGTGGTATTCTTACATACTCGTTCGAGAGAAATCTCTCCTGTGTGCTCTCTTTTGAGGCTACATGCTTAGACATACACGCAACAGCAAATATTTTCGAGTAACAATGTGTTGTTTAGGAAACTAGATAGTTTCGCACGATGCAGGATTTCCTTAATAAGTGGTTTTCTGACAAATTTTGACGAAAGAAAATTCTCCTGTGGGTTCTCTTTTGAGGCTACACGTTTAGACGTACACGCCACACCAAATCTTTTCTAGTTACAACGTGTTGTTTAGGAGATACAAGCTAATTTTGTACGATGCGTTATTTGTTCTCGTAAAGTTTTTCCAATACCTATGTATTTGCCTTTAGTCTGCAACACTGTATTTCCTTATAACGTGGTATTCTTACATATTCTTTCGAGAGAAAACTCTCCTGTGCATCCTCTTTTGAGGCTACACGCTTAGACATATAAGCAACACCAAAGCTTTTCGAGTTACAACGTGTTTGTTAGGAAAAACTAGATAATTTCACACGATGAGGGATTTCCTTAATACGTGGTTTTCTGACAAATATTGACCAAAGAAAATTATCCTATGGGTTCTCTTTTGAGACTACACGTTTAGACGTACAGGCCACACCAAATCTTTTTAAGTTACAAAGTGTTGTTTAGGAGACACAAGCTAATTTTGTACGATGCGTTATTTCTTCTCGTAAAGTTTTTCCAATAAGTATGTATTTGTCTTTACTCTGCAACACTGTATTTCCTTATAAGGTGGTATTCTTATATATTCTTTCGAGAGAAAACTCTCCTCTGCATACTCTTTTGGGGCTACATGCTTAGACATACGCCCAACACCAAAGCTTTTCAAGTTAAAAGGTGTTGTTTAGGAAGAACAAGATAATTTCTCACGATGCGGGATTTCCTTAAAACGTGGTTTTCTGACAAATTTTGACGAAAGAAAATTGTCCTGTGGGCTCTCTTTTGAGGCTACATGTTTAGACATACAGGCCACACCAAATCTTTTTGAGTTACAAAGTGTTGTTTAGGAGATACAAGCTAATTTTGTACGTTGCTTTATTTCATCTCGTAAAGTTTGTGGGTTTCCAATACATACGTATCTTTCTTTACTCTGCAACACTGTATTTCCTTAAAACGTGGTATTCTTACATATTCTTTCGAGAGAAAACTCTCCTGTGCGTTCTCTTTGGAGGCTACACGCTTAGACATACACGCAACACCAAAGCTTTTCGACTTACAACGTGTTGTTTCGGAAAAACAAGATAATTTCGCACGATGCTGGATTTCCTTAAAACGTGGTTTTCTGAAAAATTTTGATGAAAGAAAATTCTCCTGTGGGTTTTCATTTGAGGCTACACGTTTAGACGTACATGCCACACCAAATCTTTTCGAGTTACAACGTGTTGTTTAGGAGATAAAAGCTAATTTTTTACGATGCTTTATATCTTCTTGTAAAGTTTAAGAGTTTCCAAAAGGTACGTATTTATCTTTAATTTGCCACAATGTATTTCCTTATAACGTGGTATTCTTACATACTCGTTCGAGAGAAATCTCTCCTGTGTGTTCTCTTTTGAGGCTACATGCTTAGACATACACGCAACAGCAAATATTTTCGAGTAACAATGTGTTGTTTAGGAAAACTAGATAGTTTCGCACGATGCAGGATTTCCTTAATAAGTGGTTTTCTGACAAATTTTGACGAAAGAAAATTCTCCTGTGGGTTCTCTTTTGAGGCTACACGTTTAGACGTACACGCCACACCAAATCTTTTCTAGTTACAACGTGTTGTTTAGGAGATACAAGCTAATTTTGTACGATGCGTTATTTGTTCTCGTAAAGTTTTTCCAATACGTATGTATTTGCCTTTAGTCTGCAACACTGTATTTCCTTATAACGTGGTATTCTTACATATTCTTTCGAGAGAAAACTCTCCTGTGCATCCTCTTTTGAGGCTACACGCTTAGACATACACGCAACACCAAAGCTTTTCGAGTTACAACGTGTTTGTTAGGAAAAACTAGATAATTTCACACGATGAGGGATTTCCTTAATACGTGGTTTTCTGACAAATATTGACCAAAGAAAATTATCCTATGGGTTCTCTTTTGAGACTACACGTTTAGACGTACAGGCCACACCAAATCTTTTTAAGTTACAACGTGTTGTTTAGGAGACACAAGCTAAATTTTTACGATGCGTTATTTCTTCTCGTAAAGTTTTTCCAATAAGTATGTATTTGTCTTTACTCTGCAACACTGTATTTCCTTATAAGGTGGTATTCTTATATATTCTTTCGAGAGAAAACTCTCCTCTGCATACTCTTTTGGGGCTACATGCTTAGACGTACGCCCAACACCAAAGCTTTTCAAGTTAAAACGTGTTGTTTAGGAAGAACAAGATAATTTCTCACGATGCGGGATTTCCTTAAAACGTGGTTTTCTGACAAATTTTGACGAAAGAAAATTGTCCTGTGGGCTCTCTTTTGAGGCTACACGTTTAGACGTACAGGCCACACCAAATCTTTTTGAGTTACAAAGTGTTGTTTAGGAGATACAAGCTAATTTTGTACGATGCTTTATTTCATCTCGTAAAGTTTGTGGGTTTCCAATACATACGTATCTTTCTTTACTCTGCAACACTGTATTTCCTTACAACGTGGTATTCTTACATATTCTTTCGAGAGAAAACTCTCCTGTGCGTTCTCTTTGGAGGCTACATGCTTAGACATACACGCAACACCAAAGCTTTTCGACTTACAATGTGTTGCTTAGGAAAAACAAGATAATTTCGCACGATGCTGGATTTCCTTAAAACGTGGTTTTCTGAAAAATTTTGACGAAAAAAAATTCTCCTGTGGGTTTTCATTTGAGGCTACACGTTTAGACGTACATGCCACACCAAATCTTTTCGAGTTACAACGTGTTGTTTAGGAGATAAAAGCTAATTTTTTACGATGCTTTATATCTTCTTGTAAAGTTTAAGAGTTTCCAAAAGGTACGTATTTATCTTTAATTTGCCACAATGTATTTCCTTATATCGTGGTATTCTTACATACTCGTTCGAGAGAAATCTCTCCTGTGCGTTCTCTTTTGAGGCTACATGCTTAGACATACACGCAACAGCAAATATTTTCGAGTAACAATGTGTTGTTTAGGAAAACTAGATAGTTTCGCACGATGCAGGATTTCCTTAATAAGTGGTTTTCTGACAAATTTTTACGAAAGAAAATTCTCCTGTGGGTTCTCTTTTGAGGCTACACGTTTAGACGTACACGCCACACCAAATCTTTTCGAGTTACAACGTGTTGTTTAGGAGATACAAGCTAATTTTGTACGATGCGTTATTTGTTCTCGTAAAGTGTTTCCAATATGTATGTATTTGCCTTTAGTCTGCAACACTGTATTTCCTTATAACGTGGTATTCTTACATATTCTTTCGAGAGAAAACTCTCCTGTGCATCCTCTTTTGAGGCTACACGCTTAGACATACACGCAACTCCAAAGCTTTTCAAGTTACAACGTGTTGTTTAGGAAAAACAAGATAATTTCGCACGATGAGGGATTTCCTTAATACGTGGTTTTCTGACAAATATTGACCAAAGAAAATTATCCTATGGGTTCTCTTTTGAGACTACACGTTTAGACGTACTTGCCACACCAAATCTTTTTAAGTTACAACGTGTTGTTTAGGAGACACAAGTTAATTTTGTACGATGCGTTATTTCTTCTCGTAAAGTTTTTCCAATAAGTATGTAATTGTCTTTACTCTGCAACACTGTATTTCCTTATAAGGTGGTATTCTTACATATTCTTTCGAGAGAAAACTCTCCTCTGCATTCTCTTTTGGGGCTACATGCTTAGACATACACCCAACACCAAAGTTTTTCAAGTTAAAACGTGTTGTTTAGGAAGAACAAGATAATTTCTCACGATGCGGGATTTCCTTAAAACGTGGTTTTCTGACAAATTTTGACGAAAGAAAATTGTCCTGTGGGTTCTCTTTTGAGGCTACACGTTTAGAAGTACAGGCCACACCAAATCTTTTCGATTTACAACGTGTTGTTTAGGAGATACAAGCTAATTTTGTACGATGCGTTATTTCTTCTCGTAAAGTGTTTCCAATAGGTACGTATTTGCCTTTAGTCTGCAACACTGTATTTCCTTATAACGTGGTATTCTTACATATTCTTTCGAGAGAAAACTCTCCTGTGTGTTCCCCTTTGAGGCTACACGCTTAGACATACAGGCAACACCAAAGCTTTTCGCGTTACAACGTGTTGTTTAGGAAAAACCAGATAATTTCGTGCGCTGTGGGATTTCCTTAATAAGTGGTTTTCTGACAAATTTTGACCAAGGAAAATTCTCCTATGGGTTCTCTTTTGAGGCTACACGTTTAGATGTACAGGCCACACCTAATCTTTTTAAGTTACAACGTGTTGTTTAGGAGATACAAGCTAATTTTGTACGATAGGTTATTTCTTCTCGTAAAGATTTTCCAATAAGTAAGAATATGTCTTTACTCTGCAACATTGTATTTCCTTATAACGTGGTATTCTTACATATTCTTTCGAGAGAAAACTCTCCTGTGCCTTCTCTTTTGAGGCTACACGCTTAGACATACACACAACACCAAAGCTTTTCGAGTTACGACATTTTGTTTAGGAAAAACAAGATAATTTCGCACGATGAGGGATTTCCTTATAACGTGGTTTTTGGACAAATTTTGACGAAAGAAAATTCTCCTGTGGGTTCTCTTTTGAGGCTACATGTTTAAACGTACACGCCACACCAAATCCTTTCGAGTTACAACGTGTTGTTTAGGAGATACAAGCTAATTTTTTTATGATGCGTTATTTCTTCTCGTAAAGTTTAAGTGTTTCCAATACGTATGTATTTGCCTTTACTCTGCAACACTGTATTTCCTTATAACGTGGTATTCTTACATATTCTTTCGACAGTAAACTCTCCTGTGCGTTCTCTTTGGAGAATACACGCTTCGACATACACGCAACACCAAAGCTTTTCGAGTTACAACGTGTTGTTTAGGAAAAACAAGATAATTTCGCATGATGCGGGATTTCCTTAAAACCTGGTTTTCTGACAAATTTTGATGAAAGAAAATTCTCCCGTGGGTTCTCTTTTGAGGGTACACGTTTAGACATACACGCCACACCAAATCATTTCGAGTTATAACGTGTTGTTTAGGAGATACAAGCTAATTTTGTACTATGTGTTATTTCTTCTCATAAAGTTTAAGTGTTTCCAATAAGTATGTATTTGTCTTTACTCTGCAACACTGTATTTCCTTATAACGTGGTATTCCTACATATTCTTTTGGGAGAAAACTCTCCTGTCCATTCTCTTTTGAGGCTACACGCTTAGAAATACACGCAACACTAAAGCTTTTCGAGTTACAACATGTTGTTTAGGAAAAACAAGATAATTTCGCACTATGCGGTATTTCCTTAAAACGTGATATTCTGACAAATTTTATCGAAGGAAAACTCTCCTGTGGGTTCTCTTTTCTTCTCGTAAAGTGCTTCCAATACATACGTATTTGTCTTTACTCTGCCACACTGTATTTCCTTATAACGTGGTATTCTTACATATTCTTTCGAGAGAAAACTCTCCTGTGTGTTCTCTTTTGGGGCTACACACTTAGACATACACCCAACACCAAAGCTTTTCGAGTTAAAACGTGTTGTTTAGGAAGAACAAGATAATTTCTCACGATGAGGGATTTTCTTAAAACGTGGTTTTCTGACGAATTTTGACGAAAGAAAATTGTCCTGTGGGTTCTCTTTTGAGGCTACACGTTTAGACGTACACGCCACACCAAATCTTTTCGAGTTACCACGTGTTTTTTAGGAGATACAAGCTAATTTTGTACGATGCTTTATTTCATCTCGTAAAGTTTATGGGTTTCCAATACATACGTATTTGTCTTTACTCTGCAACACTGTATTTCCTTATAACGTGGTATTCTTACAAATTCTATTGAGAAAAAACTCTCCTGTGCGTTCTCTTTTGAGGCTACATGCTTAGACATACACGCAACACCAAAGCCTTTCGAGTTACAACGTGTTGTTTAGGAAAAACAAGATAATTTCGCACGATACAGGATTTCCGTAAACCGTGGTTTTCTGAAAAATTTTGACGAAAAAAATTCTCCTGTGGGTTCTCTTTTGAGGCTACACGTTTAGACGTACACGCCACACCACATCTTTTCGAGTTACAACGTGTTGTTTAGGAGATACAAGCTAATTTTGTACGATGCTTTATTGCATCTCGTAAAGTTTATGGGTTTCCAATACATATGTATTTGTCTTTACTTTGCAACACTGTATTTCCTTTTAACGTGGTATTCTTACAAATTCTATCGAGATACAACTCTCCTGTGTGTTCTCTTTTGAGGCTACATGCTTAGACATACACGCAACACCAAAGCTTTTCGAGTTACAACATGTTGTTTAGGAAAAACAAGATAATTTCGCACGATGCGGGATTTCCTTAAAACGTGGTTTTCTGAAAAATTTTGACGAAAGAAAATTCTCCTGTGGGTTCTCTTTTGAGGCTACACGTTTAGACGTACAGGCCACACCAAATCGTTTTAAGTTACAACGTGTTGTTTAGGAGATACAAGCTAATTTTGTACGATGCGTTATTTCTTCTCGTAAAGTTTTTCCAATACGTAAGTATTTGTCTTTACAACACTGTGTTTCCTAATAACGTGGTATTCTTACATATTCTTTCGAGAAAAAAACTCTCCTTTGCATTCTCTTTTGAGGCTACACGCTTAGACATACACGCAACAACAAAGCTTTTCGAGTTACAACGTGTTGTTTCGGAAAAACAAGATAATTTCGCACGATGCGGGATTTCCATAAAACGTGGTTTTCTGACAAATTTTGACTAAAGAAAATTCTCCTGTGGGTTCTCTTTTGAGTTTACACGTTTAGATGTACACGCCACACCAAATATTTTTGAGTTACAATGTGTTGTTTAGGAGATATAAGCTAATTTTTTTACGGTGCGTTATTTCTTCTCCTAATGTTTAAGTGTTTCCAATATGTTTGTATTTGCCTTTACTCTGCAACACTGTATTTCCTTATAACGTGTTATTCTTACATATTTTTTTCGAGAGAAAACTCTCCTGTGCGTTCTCTTTGGAGGCTACACGCTTAGACATACACGCAACACCAAAGCTTTTCGAGTTACAACGTGTTGTTTAGGAAAAACAAGATAATTTCGCATGATGCGGGATTTCCTTAAAACTTGGTTTTCTGACAAATTTTGACGAAAGAAAATTCTCCTGTGGGTTCTCTTTTGAGGGTACATGTTTAGACGTACAAGCCACACCAAATCCTTTCGAGTTATATCGTGTTGTTTAGGAGATACAAGCTTATTTTGTACTATGTATTATTTCTACTCGTAAAGTTTAAGTGTTTCCAATAAGTATGTATTTGTCTTTACTCTGCAACACTGTATTTCCTTATAATGTGGTATTCCTACATAATCTTTTGGGAGAAAACTCTCCTGTGCGTTCTCTTTTGAGGCTACACGCTTAGATATACCCGCAACACCAAACCTTTTCGAGTTACATGTTGTTTAGGAAAAACAAGATAATTTCGCACGATGCAGGATTTCTTTAAAACGTGGGTTTTGACAAATTTTGATGAGAGAAAACCCTCCTGTTGGTTCTCTTTTGAGGCTACACGTTTAGACGTACACGCCACACCAAATCTTTTCGAGTTACAGCGTGTTGTTTAGGAGATACAAACTAATTTTGTATGATGCCTTATTTCTTCTCGTAAAGTTTAAGTGTTTCCAATAAGTACGTATTTGTCTTTACTCTGCAACACTGTATTTCCTTATGACGTGGTATTCTTACATATTCTTTCGAGAGAAAACTCTCCTGTGCATTCTCTTTTGAGGCTACACGCTTAGACATACACGCAACACCAAAGCTTTTCGAGTTACAATGTGTTGTTTAGGAAAAACAAGATAATTTCGCACGATGCGGGATTTCCTTAAAACGTGGTTTTCTGACAAATTTTGATGAAAGAAAATACTCCTGTGGGTTCTCTTTTGAGGCTACACGTTTAGACGTACACGCCACACCAAATCCTTTCGAGTTAAAACGTGTTGGTTAGGACATACAAGCTAATTTTTTAAGATGCGTTATTTCTTCTCGTAAAGTTTAAATGTGTCCAATACGTACGTAATTGCCTTTACTCTGCAACACTGTATTTCCTTATAACGTGGTAATCTTGCATATTCTTTCGAGAGAAAAACTCTCCTGTGCGTTCTCTTTAGAGGCTACATGCTTAGACATACACGCAACACCAAAGCATTTCGAATTACAACCTGTTGTTTAGGAAAAACAAGATAATTTCACACGATGCGGGATTTCCTTAAAACGTGGTTTTCTGAAAAATTTTGACGAAAGAAAATTCTCCTGTGGGTTCTCTTTTGAGGCTACATGTTTAGTTGTAAACGCCACACCAAATCTTTTCGAGTTACAACGTTTTGTTTAGGAGATACAAGCTAATTTTGTACGATGCGTTATTACCTCTCGTAAAGTATTTCCAATACGTACTTATTTGTCTTTACTCTGCAGCAATGTATTTCCATATAACGTGGTATTCTTACATATTCTTTCGAGAGAAAACTCTCCTGTGCATTCTCTTTTGAGGCTACACGCTTAGACATACACGCAACACCAAAGCTTTTCGAGTTACAACGTGTTGTTTAGGAAAAACAAGATAATTTCGCACGATACAGGATTTCCTTAAAACGTGGTTTTCTGACAAATATTGATGAAAGAAAATTGTCCTGTGGTTCTCCTTTGAGGCTACACGTTAGACGTACACACCACACCAAATCTTTTCGAGTTATAACGTGTTGGTTAGGAGATACAAACTAATTTTGTATGATGCCTTATTTCTTCTCGTAAAGTTTAAGTGTTTCCAATAAGTATGTATTTGTCTTTACTCTGCAACACTGTATTTACTTATAACGTGGTATTCTTACATATTCTTTCGAGAGAAAACTCTCCTGTGCGTTCTCTTTTGAGGCTACACGATTAAACATACACGCAACACCAAAGCTTTTCGAATTACAATTTGTTGTTTAGGAAAAACAAGATAATTTCGCACGATGCGGGATTTCCTTAAAACGTGGTTTTCTGACAAATTTTGACGAAAGAAAATTCTCCTGTGGGTTCTCTTTTGAGGGTACACGTTTAGACGTATAAGCCACACCAAATCCTTTCGAGTTATATCGTGTTGTTTAGGAGATACAAGCTTATTTTGTACTATGTGTTATTTCTACTCATAAAGTTTAAGTGTTTCCAATAAGTATGTATTTGTCTTTACTCTGCAACACTGTATTTCCTTATAATGTGGTATTACTATATAATCTTTTGGGAGAAAACTCTCCTGTGCGTTCTCTTTTGAGGCTACACGCTTAGATATACCCGCAACACCAAACCTTTTCGTGTTACAACATGTTGTTTAGGAAAAACAAGATAATTTCGCACAATGCGGGATTTCTTTAAAACGTGGGTTTTGACAAATTTTGACGAAAGAAAACTCTCCTGTGGGTTCTCTTTTGAGGCTACACGTTTAGACGTACACGCCACACCAAATCTTTTCGAGTTACAGCGTGTTGTTTAGGAGATACAAACTAATTTTGTACGATGCCTTATTTCTTCTCGTAAAGTTTAAGTGTTTCCAATAAGTACGTATTTGTCTTTACTCTGCAACACTGTATTTCCATATAACGTGGTATTCTTACATATTCTTTCGAGAGAAAACTCTCCTGTGCATTCTCTTTTGAGGCTACACGCGTAGACATACATGCAACACCAAAACTTTTCGAGTTACAATGTGTTGTTTAGGAAAAACAAAATAATTTCGCACGATGCGGGATTTCCTTAAAACGTGGTTTTCTGACAAATTTTGACGAAAGAAAATACTCCTGTGGGTTCTCTTTTGAGGCTACACGTTTAGACGTACACGCCACACCAAATCCTTTCGAGTTAAAACGTGTTGGTTAGGACATACAAGCTAATTTTTTAAGATGCGTTATTTCTTCTCGTAAAGTTTAAATGTGTCCAATATGTACGTAATTGCCTTTACTCTGCAACACTGTATTTCCTTATAACGTGGTAATCTTGCATATTCTTTCGAGAGAAAAACTCTCCTGTGCGTTCTCTTTAGAGGCTACATGCTTAGACATACACTCAACACCAAAGCATTTCGAATTACAACCTGTTGTTTAGGAAAAACAAGATAATTTCACACGATGCGGGATTTCCTTAAAACGTGGTTTTCTGAAAAATTTTGACGAAAGAAAATACTCCTGTGGGTTCTCTTTTGAGGCTACATGTTTAGTTGTAAACGCCACACCAAATCTTTTCGAGTTACAACGTTTTGTTTAGGAGATACAAGCTAATTTTGTACGATGCGTTATTACCTCTCGTAAAGTGTTTCCAATACGTACTTATTTGTCTTTACTCTGCAACAATGTATTTCCATATAACGTGGTATTCTTACATATTCTTTCGAGAGAAAACTCTCCTGTGCATTCTCTTTTGAGGCTACACGCTTAGACATACACGCAACACCAAAGCTTTTCGAGTTACAACGTGTTGTTTAGGAAAAACAAGATAATTTCGCACGATGCAGGATTTCCTTAAAACGTGGTTTTCTGACAAATATTGACGAAAGAAAATTGTCCTGTGGTTCTCCTTTGAGGCTACACGTTAGACGTACACACCACACCAAATCTTTTCGAGTTATAACGTGTTGTTTAGGAGATACAAACTAATTTTGTATGATGCCTTATTTCTTCTCGTAAAGTTTAAGTGTTTCCAATAAGTATGTATTTGTCTTTACTCTGCAACACTGTATTTACTTATAACGTGGTATTCTTACATATTCTTTCGAGAGAAAACTCTCCTGTGCGTTCTCTTTTGAGGCTACACGATTAAACATACACGCAACACCAAAGCTTTTCGAATTACAATTTGTTGTTTAGGAAAAACAAGATAATTTCGCACGATGCGGGATTTCCTTAAAACGTGGTTTTCTGACAAATTTTGACGAATGAAAATACTCCTGTGGGTTCTCTTTTGAGGCTACACGTTTAGATGTACACACCACACCAAATCTTTTCGAGTTACAACGTGTTCTTTAGGAGATACAAGCTAATTTTGTACGATGCGTTATTTCTTCTCATAAAGTTTAAATTATTCCAATACATACGTATTTGCCTTTACTCTGCAACACTGTATTTCCTTATAACGTGGTATTTTTGCATATTCTTTCGAGAGAAAACTCTCCTCTGCGTTCTCTTTCGAGGCTACATGCTTAGACATACACGCAACACCAAAGCTTTTCGAATTACAACCTGTTGTTTAGGAAAAACAAGATAATTTCGCACGATGCGGATTTCCTTAAAACGTGGTTTTCTGAAAAATTTTGACGAAAGAAAATTCTCCTGTGGGTTCTCTTTTGAGGCTACATGTTTAGTTGTAAACGCCACACCAAATCTTTTCGAGTTACAACGTGTTGTTTAGGAGACACAAGCTAATTTTGTACGATGCATTATTACTTCTTGTAAAGTGTTTCCAATACTTATGTGTTTGTCTTTACTCTGCAACACTGTATTTCCTTATAACGTGGTATTCTTACATATTCTTTCGAGAGAAAACTCTCCTGTGCGTTCTCTTTTGAGGCTACACGCTTAGACATACACGCAACACCAAAGCTTTTCGAATTACAACGTGTTGTTTAGGAAGAACAAGATAATTTCTCACGATGCGGGATTTCCTTAAAACGTGGTTTTCTGACAAATTTTGACGAAAAAAAATTGTCCTGTGGTTCTCTTTTGAGGCTACACGTTTAGACGTACACGCCACACCAAATCTTTTCGAGTTACAACGTGTTGTTTAGGAGATACAAGCTAATTTTGTATGATGCTTTATTTCATCTCGCTAATTTTAAGGGTTTCCAATACGTAAGTATTTGTCTTTATTCTGCAACATTGTACTTCCTTATAACGTGGTATTCTTACATATTCTTTTGAGAGAAAACTCTTCTGTGTGTTCTCTTTTGAGGCTACATGCTTAGACATACACGCAACACCAAAGCTTTTCGAGTTACAACGTGTTGTTTAGGAGATACAAGCTAATTTTGTATGATGCGTTACTTCTTCTCCTAAAGTGTGTCCAATACATATGTATTTTTGTTGACTCTACAACACTGTATTTCCTTATAACGTGGTATTCTTACCTATTCTTTTGAAAGAAAACTCTCCTGTGCCTTCTCTATTGAGGCTCCACGCTTAGACATACACGCAACACTAAAGCTTTTCGAGTTACAACATGTTGTTTAGGAAAAAGAAGATGATTTCGCACGATGCGGGATTTCCTTAATACGTGGTTTTCTGAAAAATTTTAACGAAAGAAAATTCTCCTGTGGGTTCTCTTTTGAGGCTACACGTTTAGACGTACACGCCACATCAAATCTTTTCGAGTTACAATGTGTTGTTTAGGAGATACAAGCTAATTTTGTTCGATGCGTTAATTCTTCTCATTAAGTGATTCCAATAGGTACGTATTTGTCTTTACTCTGCAATACTGTATTTCATTATAATGTGGTATTCTTAGGTATTCTTACTAGAGAAAACTATCCTGGGCATTCCCTTTTGAGGCTACACACTTAGACATACAGGCAACACCAAAGCGTTTCGAGTTACAACGTGTTGTTTACGAAAAAGAAGATAATATTGCACCTTGCGGGATTTCCTTAAATCGTGGTTTTCTGACAAATTTTGACGAAAGAAAATTCTCCTGTGGGTTCTCTTTTGAGGCTACACGTTTAGACGTACACACCACACCAAATCCTTTCGAGATACCACGTGTTGTTTAGGAGATACAAGATAATTTTGTAAGATGCATTATTTCTTCTCGTAAAGTGTTTCCAATACATACGTATTTGTCTTTACACTGCAAAACTGTATTTTCTTATAACGTTGTATTCTTACATGTTCTTTCGAGAGAAAACTCTCCTGTGCATTCTCTTTAGAGGCTACACGCTTAGACATACACGCAACACCAAAGCTTTTCGAGTTACAACGTGTTGTTTAGGAAAAACAAGATAATATTGCACGATGCGGGATTTCCTTAAAACGTGGTTTTCTGACAAATTTTGACGAAAGAAAGTTCTCCTGTGGGTTCTCTTTTGAGGCTACACGTGTAGACGTACGAGCCTCACCAAATCTTTTCGAGTTCCAACGTGTTGTTTAGGAGATACAAGCTAATTTTGTACGACACGTTATTTCTTCTCTTAAAGTGTTTCCAATACGTACGTATTTGTCTTTACTCTGCAACACTGTATTTCCTTATAACGTAGTATTCTTACATATTCTTTCGAGAGAAAACTCTCCTGGGTGTTCTCTTTTGAGGCTACATGCTTACACATACACGCAACACCAAAGCTTTTCGAATTACAACGTGTTGTTTAGGAGAACAAGATAATTTCTCACGATGCGGGATTTCCTTAAAACGTGGTTTTCTGACAAATTTTGACGAAAAAAAATTGTCCTGTGGTTCTCTTTTGAGGCTACACGTTTAGACGTACACGCCACACCAAATCTTTTCGAGTTACAACGTGTTGTTTAGGAGATACAAGCTAATTTTGTATGATGCTTTATTTCATCTCGCTAATTTTAAGGGTTTCCAATACGTAAGTATTTGTCTTTATTCTGCAACATTGTACTTCCTTATAACGTGGTATTCTTACATATTCTTTTGAGAGAAAACTCTTCTGTGTGTTCTCTTTTGAGGCTACATGCTTAGACATACACGCAACACCAAAGCTTTTCGAGTTACAACGCGTTGTTTAGGAAAAACAAGATAATTTCGCACGATGCGGGATTTCCTTAATACGTGGTTTTCTGACAAATTTTTACCAAAGAAAATTCTCCTGTGGGTTTTCTTTTGAGGCTACACATTTAGACGTACACGCCACACCAAATGTTTTCGAGTTACAACGTGTTGTTTAGGAGATACAAACTAATTTTTTACAATGCGTTATTTCTTCTCATAAAGTGTTTCCAATAAGTACGTATTTGTCTTTACTCTGCAACACTGTATTTCCTTATAACGTGGTATTCTTACATATTCTTTCGAGAGAAAACTCTCCTGTGCGTTCTCTTTTGAGGCTACACGCTTAGACATACACGCAGCACCAAAGCTTTTCGAATTACAACGTGTTGTTTAGGAAAAACAAGATACTCTCTCACGATAATTTTGCACGATGCAGGATTTCCTTAAAACGTGGTTTTCTGAAAATTTTGACGAAAGAAAATTCTCCTATGGGTTCTCTTTTGAGGCTACACGTTTAGACGTACACTCCACACCAAGTCATTTCAAGTTACAACGTGTTGTTTAGGAGATACGAGCTAATTTTGTACGATGCTTTATTTCATCTCTTAAAGTTTAAGGGTTTCCAATACTTACGTATTTGTCTTTACTCTGCAACACTGTATTTCCTTATAACGTGGTATTCTTACATATTCTTTCGAGAGAAAACTCTCCTGTGTGTTCTCTTTTGAGGCTATACACTGAGACATACACGCAACACAACAGCTTTTCGAGTTACAACGTGTTGTTTAGGAAAAACAAGATAATTTCGCACGATGCAGGATTTCCTTAATACGTAGTTTTCTGACAAATTTGACCAAAGAAAATTCTCCTGTGGGTTCTCTTTTGAGGCTACACGTTTAGACGTACACGCCACATCAAATCTTTTCGAGTTACAACGTGTTGTTTAGGAGATACAAGCTAATTTTGTACAATGCGTTATTTCTTCTCGTAAAGTGTTTCCAATACGTACGTATTTGTCTTTACTCTGCAACACTGTATTTCCTTATAACGTGGTATTCTTACAAATTCTATCGAGAAAATACTCTCCTTTGCGTTCTCTTTTGAGGCTACGCGCTTAGACATACACGCAACACCAAAACTTTTCGAGTTACAACTTGTTGTTTAGGAAAAAGAAGATAATTTTGCACGATGAGGGATTTCCTTAAAACGTGGTTTTCTCACATATTTTGACGATAGAAAATTCTCCTGTCGGTTCTCTTTTGAGGCTACACGTTTAGACGTACATGCCACACCAAATCCTTTCGAGTTACAACCTGTTGTTTAGGAGATACAAGCTAATTTAGTATGATGCGTTATTTCTTCTTGTAAAGTGTTTCCAATACATGCGTTTTTGTCTTTACTCTGCAACACTGTATTTCCTTATAACGTGGTATTCTTACATATTCTTTCGAGAGAAAACTCTCCTGTGCGTTCTCCTTTGAGTCTACACGCTTAGCCATACATGCAACACAGAAGATTTTCGAGTTACAACGTGTTGTTTATGAAAAACTAGATAATTTCGCACGATGCGAGATTTCGTTAAAACGTGGTTTCTGACAAATTTTGATGTAAGAAAATTCTACTGTCGGTTCTCTTTTGAGGCTACATGTTTAGACGTACATGTCACACGAAATCTTTTCGAGTTACAACGTGTTGTTTAGGAGATACAAGCCAATTTTGTACAATGTTTTATTTCTGCTCTTAAAGTGTTTCCAATATGCTACGTATTTGTCTTCTCTCTGCAACACTGTATTTCCTTATAACGTGGTATTCTTACATATTCTTTCGAGAGAAAAAACTCTCCTGTGCATTCCCTTTTGAGGCTACACACTTAGACATACACGCAACACCAAAGATTTTCGAGTTACAACTTGTTGTTTAGGAAAACAAGATAATTTTGTAGGATGTGGGATTTCGTTAAAACGTGATTTTCAGACAAATTTTGAAGAAAGAAAATTCTCCAGTGGTTTCTCTTTTGAGGCTTCACTTTTAGACGTACATGCCAAACCAAATGTTTTCGAGTTTCCACTTGTTGTTTAGGAGATACAAGCTAATATTGTATGATGCATAATTTTTTCTTCTCGTAAAGTGTTTCCAATATGTACTTTTTGTCTTTACTTTGCAACACTGTATTTCCTTATAACGTGTTATTCTTACATGTTCTTTCGAGAGAAAACTCTCCTGTTCATTCTCTTTTGAAGCTACACGCTTAGACATACACGCAACACCAAAGCTTTTCGAGTTACAACGTGTTGTTTAGGAAAAACAAGATAATTTCGGAGGATGCGGGATTTCCTTAAAACGTGGTTTTTCTGACAAATTTTGACGAAAGAAAATTCCCCTTTGTGTTCTCTTTTGAGGCTACACGTTTAGACGTACACGCCAAACCAAAACTTTTCGAGTTACCACGTGTTGTTTAGGAGATACAAGCTAATTTTGTTCGATGCCTTATTTCTTCTCGTAAAGTGTTCCCAATATATACTTATTTGTTTTTACTCTGCAAAATTGTATTTCCTAATAAAGTGGTATTCTTACATATTCTTTCGAGAGAAAACCCTCCTGTGCCTTCTCTTTTGAGGCTCCATGCTTACACATACACGCAACACGAAAGCTTTTCGAGTTACAACATGTTGTTTAGGAAAAAGAAGATGATATCGCACGATGCGGGATTTCATTAAAACGTAGTTTTCTGAAAATTTTTGACGAAAGAAAATTCTCCTGTGGGTTCTCTTTTGAGGCTACACGTTTAGACGTACACGCCACACCAAATCTTTTCGAGTTACAACCTGTTGTTTAGGAGATACAAGCTAATTTTGTAAGATGCGTTAATTCTTCTCGTAAGGTGTTTCCAATACGTAAGTATTTGTCTTTACTCTTCAACACTGTATTTCCTTATAACGTGGTATTCTTACATATTCTTTCGAGAAAAAACTATCCTGTGCGTTCCCTTTTGAGGCTACACACTTAGACATACAGGCAACACCAAAGCTTTTCGAGTTACAACGTGTTGTTTATGAATAAAAAGATAATTTCGCACGATGTGGGATTTCCTTAAAACGTGGTTTTCTGACAAATTTTGACATAAGAATATTCTCCTGTGGGTTCTCTTTTGACGCTAAACGTATAGACGTGCACGCCACACCAAATCCTTTCGAGTTACCACGTGTTGTTTAGGAGATACAAGCTAATTTTGTATGATGTGTTATTTCTTCTTGTAAAGTGTTGCCAAAACGTACGTATTTGTCTTTCTCTGCAACACTGTATTTCCTTATAACGTGGTATTCTTACATATTCTTTCAAGGAAAAACTCTCCTGTGCATTCTCTTTTGAGGCTACACGCTTAGACATACACACAACACCAAGGCTTTTCGAGTTACAACGTGTTGTTTAGGAAAAACAAGATTGTTTCGCACGATGCGAGATTTCCATAAAACGTGGTTTTCTGAAAAACTTTGACGAAAAAAGTTTTCCTGTGGGTTCTCTTTTGAGGCTACACGTGTAGAGGTACGAGCCACACCAAATCTTTTCGAGTTACAACGTGTTGTTTAGGAGATACAAGCTAATTTTGTACGATGCGTTATTTATTCTCTTAAAGTGTTTCCAATACGTACTTAGTTGTCTTCACTCTGCCACACCGTATTTCCTTATAACGTGGTATTCCTACATATTCTTTCGAGAGAAAACTTTTCTGTGCGTTCTCTTTTGAGGCTACATGCTTAGAAATACACGCAACCACAAAGCTTTGCGATTTACAACGTGTTGTTTGGAAAAACACGATAATTTCGCACGATGCGAGATTTTCTTAAAACGTGGTTTCTGACAAATTTTGATGAAAGAAAATTCTCCTGTGGGTTCTCTTTTGAGGCTACACGTTTAGACGTACACGTCACACCAAACTTTTCGAGTTATAACGTGTTGTTTAGGAGATACAAGCTAATTTTGTATGATGCGTTACTTCTTCTCCTAAAGTGTTTCCAATACATATGTATTTTTGTTGACTCTACAACACTGTATTTCCTTATAACGTGGTATTCTTACCTATTCTTTTGAAAGAAAACTCTCCTGTGCCTTCTCTATTGAGGCTCCACGCTTAGACATACACGCAACACTAAAGCTTTTCGAGTTACAACATGTTGTTTAGGAAAAAGAAGATGATTTCGCACGATGCGGGATTTCCTTAATATGTGGTTTTCTGAAAAATTTTAACGAAAGAAAATTCTCCTGTGGGTTCTCTTTTGAGGCTACACGTTTAGACGTACACGCCACATCAAATCTTTTCGAGTTACAATGTGTTGTTTAGGAGATACAAGCTAATTTTGTTCGATGCGTTAATTCTTCTCATTAAGTGATTCCAATACGTATGTATTTGTCTTTACTCTGCAATACTGTATTTCATTATAATGTGGTATTCTTAGGTATTCTTACTAGAGAAAACTATCCTGGGCATTCCCTTTTGAGGCTACACACTTAGACATACAGGCAACACCAAAGCGTTTCCAGTTACAACGTGTTGTTTACGAAAAAGAAGATAATATTGCACCTTGCGGGATTTCCTTAAATCGTGGTTTTCTGACAAATTTTGACGAAAGAAAATTCTCCTGTGGGTTCTCTTTTGAGGCTACACGTTTAGACGTACACACCACACCAAATCCTTTCGAGATACCACGTGTTGTTTAGGAGATACAAGATAATTTTGTAAGATGCATTATTTCTTCTCGTAAAGTGTTTCCAATACATACGTATTTGTCTTTACACTGCAAAACTGTATTTTCTTATAACGTTGTATTCTTACATGTTCTTTCGAGAGAAAACTCTCTTGTGCGTTCTCTTTAGAGGCTACACGCTTAGACATACACGCAACACCAAAGCTTTTCGAGTTACAACGTGTTGTTTAGGAAAAACAAGATAATATTGCACGATGCGGGATTTCCTTAAAACGTGGTTTTCTGACAAATTTTGACGAAAGAAAGTTCTCCTGTGGGTTCTCTTTTGAGGCTACACGTGTAGACGTACGAGCCTCACCAAATCTTTTCGAGTTCCAACGTGTTGTTTAGGAGATACAAGCTAATTTTGTACAACACGTTATTTCTTCTCTTAAAGTGTTTCCAATACGTACGTATTTGTCTTTACTCTGCAACACTGTATTTCCTTATAACGTAGTATTCTTACATATTCTTTCGAGAGAAAACTCTCCTGGGTGTTCTCTTTTGAGGCTACATGCTTACACATACACGCAACAGCAAAGGTTTTCGAGTTACAATGTGTTGTTTAGGAAAAATAAGATAATTTCGCACGATGCGAGATTTCCTTAAAACGTGGTTTCTGACAAATTTTGATGAAAGAAAATTCTCCTGTCGGTTCTCTTTTGAGGCTACACGTTTAGACATACACCTCACACCAAATCTTTTCGAGTTACAACGTGTTGTTTAGGAGATACAAGCTAATTTTGTACGATGCGTTATTTCATCCTGTAAAATATTTCCAATTTGTACTTATTTGCCTTTACTCTGCAAAATTTTATTTCCTTATAATGTGGTATTCTTACATATTCTTTCGAGAGAAAACTCTTCTGTGCCTTCTCTTTTCAGGCTCCACATTTAGACATACACGCAACACCAAAGCTTTTCGAGTTACAACATGTTGTTTAGGAAAAAGATGATTTCGCACGATGCGGGATTTCCTTAAAACGTGGTTTTCTGAAAAATTTTGACGAAAGAAAATTTTCCTGTGGGTTCTCTTTTGAGGCTACACGTTTAGACGTACACGCTACAGCAAATCTTTTCGAGTAACAATGTTTTGTTTAGGAGATTCAACCTAATTTTCTTCTTGTAAAGTTTTTCCAATATGTAAGTATTTGTCTTTACTCTGCAACACTGTATTTCCTTATAACGTGGTATTCTTACATAT
>CANDYH010000466.1:0-22986 GCA_947396885.1 Heligmosomoides polygyrus polygyrus | reverse complement strand
TAACAGGGCTAATCTCAAAGCTTCCAAACCCTCTGGGTTGGTGAGTTATTGTGAGAGTCGTCTCGATCGGGGCAAAATATTACCTTGTCAGCTAATTGTCCACCGCTCGCTGTATGTATAGGTCATGTACGCGCTCAACCTGTCTTCACGGTAAGCTCTGTAGCAGCGTGCGTGGCGTATCCCAAACAGAATTGATTAACTGTCATAACGATGTTTTGTTGCGATCAAAACTTCTAGCGCCAGGCGGGACTCTCGTAGAATTGATTAACGTCATCCTTTAAAACAAGTGTTCAAGCTCTAAAAATGTTAAAAAAGGAAAACGAAAATGTTCGCAGTCGATAAGTCTATACAGCTTTTTCTTTCCTTCATCTCTGTCGTCCTTTCCTCTTTTCCTTTCCTTTCCCCTCCCTTATTCCTCTACTCTCTTCTTACCTTCCTTCATTCCTTTTATCCTATCCCCAATCCTCCCCTCCTTCCAACCGCCTACCTCATTCCTCTCATTTATTCATTCCTTCGTCAATTTCCCCCTTTCTTCACACATTTATACCTTCCTTTCCCCTCCTTCTTCTCCCTACATTCGTCGCTCGTTCATTCTTTTCCTCCCTCCTTCATTTATCTCTTTCTTCTCTTTTTTTCATTCATTCAAACACTCCACTTCTTTTTCCTTCCTCCTCTCCTCCACCTTCCCCTCCTCCCTTCATTTCTTCCGTGTTTTCCTCCTCCATTCGCTTCCTTCTCTCCTCCCTCCTTCTTCATTCTTTTCCTCATGCCTTCATCATTTCATTTTCTTCTTTCATTCATTCATCCCTTATTTCCCTCCTTTTTCGCTCCCCTCCACCTTCTCCTTCCTACTTCCATTTCTTCCGTATTTTTTCCGTATTTTCCTCTCCAATCCCGTCCCCCTCTTTCTATTCCTCCTCTCGTCTTTCCCTCTCTTCAGTCATTCATTCTCTTCTTACAATTAGTTCCTTCCTTATGCTCCATTCTTGTTCGCTTCCTTTTTCCTTCCTTTTCCCTTCTCCCTTCATTCATTCATTGTTCCTTTTCCTTCTTTTTTCTTCGTCTTCTTCCTCCCTCAGTCCTCTTCTTCATCTTTTTTCTCACCGTTATCGAGTTTGTGTGCTTTTTTTCAATATTGCCATCCCCATATTCTTATTCTCCTTCGCTCATGAGGTTTCTCAGAATGTCTCCTTAGAACCTGAGGCTGCTAGAGTCTCAGTCTTTCGGTTGAATTTCAATCATAGCAGAACTAGCCGAAATCTCACGAAACACCTTCACCAAACTACCGCTTCGTACGGGTATGTCTAGGCGGTTCTGACCAGGCCTCGTTAGCCTTTGGTCCGTCCAGTTGCGAAGCTGTTTGCCGGCAAATTAGCGGATTACGCGCGTTTCCGCACAGGTTTCTTCCGTGCGTCGTCGTTGTCGTCGTCGTCGTCACTTTCTCCGGCGCGCCGGTTCGCACCCCATCCGTCACACTTAGCTCTCTGGGCGTAATCAGTGCGGTTCGGCGTCTTTCTGAAACCGTAGTCCTTCCCTTTGAGCTGTCTAAGCTAATCCAGTGGGTTAGGAATAGGTCTCCGTACTTTAGGTTCAACACCTGGGGCCGGATTCATCTAATACTTGCAGAGATTTAACTGAGAAATTACGGCCGAAATTCCTGAACGCGAATCAACGCGGCTTAACAGCAGGCGATGTGGTGAATTGTTGACGTTATCAGGAATTTCGGCTGTAATTTCTCCGTTAAATCTTCGTAACTTGTTGACGAATCTGGCCCCTGGGTGCCATGCGGGCGTGCTGTGGTGGACCGACGACGTCATTTACCGCCTGAGTTACTCTGCCGGCTTCTGGTTCGGCATGGAAGCTAATCGCCGTCTTGTTGTAAAAATCACCTGCGTCATCGGCCCGGTGGTGGCGATTGAGCCGCCCAGGGATCGATGCAGCTCATCGTTATCGTCGGCATGGCCATCGCCTTCGTCAGCAGCAGCAGCAGCAGCAGCAGCAGTGGCTTTTTTGCGCTGTAGTCAGTCGTTCATGCCGCTTTTCATCCGGCTGCCGCTGTTGTCGGCGACGGAAGTGTCGCCTGCAGTTACCGCTGATGCCGTCATGCGATGCTTCTCTGCTCTGCTTGCCCGTCGTAGGTGCTTCTGAACATCTGAACGCGTACCTCGTTACGGCGGAGTTTCCCGATTTTGAACTCTTCGTTCTTTCGCTATCTGCACACTTTTGTCGGCGATAGCGGTCGTATTCCTATCACTACCACGCTGTAATCTCGCCACACATTTCTATTCTGTCGGAGCTCAAGAATACCCTCAGAACCAGCCCCTTTCGGACCTTGCGTGTTATAGTCCATTTTCACGTCCATTTTCACGAAAATGGACACTTTTCAAATCAAGTTGGAAGTCCTCTAAAGAAGTCTGACATTTTTGAAATCAAGCAAACTCTTTCAAATTGAATTGAACTTCTACTACATTAAACAGACTTTCTCGAAACGTTAGAATAATTGTTTGTAGATGGAAAATTTTTAGTATAATTTCCTTTGAAGTTTTAATTCATCCATCCTATAAGTGAACACATTGTTTGGAATTTTATAAAAATGTTGTTTTCTGAGGAAAAATAATGACTTGAGCTGTCCGAACCGTATGCAACATTAATGGACTCTAAAGAAACAATTTCGTAAATAATCCTGCAAGTCAAACTCTACATGGACTTCTGTACCTTGTCTCTGTCAATTTTGTTCCTTCAAACTCCAACCTTTTATCTTGTCTCGCTCAGTTTTGTTCCTTCTTCATTTCATGTGTCTGCTTTTGTTTTTGTTTTTTGTTTTTTAAACAAGCTTTCATGTGGATTAGATAGTTTTGTCGTTAGCCAGAGGATATGGCAGATTCCGGGGACTAGGAGTGGGAATTCTACTACAAAACTCAACTTTGCTCAACCCTTCTGTGGGATGATCCATCCCCTCTGCTTTGATAAAGCATCGTGAAAAACATGTTTCGAGAAGGAATAAGATAGGATAAAGGGCTGCGTTAACCATCTTTGGTGGGATCTGTCAGAGGAAGCGTCGACTGTCACATGCACCGATACGAGGTTCTTGTTTAGGATCTCCGCCCAGGCCAACCAAGCCTTTCATCCCTCCGAGTTTGGTAAATTTGTACCAGACTTGTCTGGGAAGGATGAAGCGCTGAGTTGTTCATCGGCTTGCAAGTTATTGTATGGTCAAATACGCATTCAAATCGCCTCCACGACATTCCGTAGAAGTAGAATGCGTGGCGCACCCCAAAAGGTATTGAGTAGCGCCGTCCTGATAGACTAATTTCTAGCATACGGTAAGCTCAGCTTTGATCCTGTTGTTCTTTGTAATTCGATGGCGCTAGGAGCTACGTCCAAGTCCTTGAAAAGTGAAAAAAACGCTTTTGTTCTCTGCTCAACCCATCTTTGGGTTAGGAGACATCGTTGCCCTGCTGGTGATGGACACTTTTTTGTAACAAACAGGTTGTGCACCACAGTCGATCGCTCAGTTTTTGACGTCTTTGTCAACAAACAGGAGCGTTGAATGCCTAACACATCTGTGGGTTAGGTCACGTAGTGATAACCCGCATGACTGATCGAAATCCTTGCAGTGCATTTCCTTATACTACTCGTCACCTAACTCATATGGCCCTGTAAACGTGGAATTCCATAGACTTGCCGAGCTTTTTCACGGAAAACCCGATGTTCACCGGGTGTCCCAGATTCACGGCCTCAACCTAGATTGGCTATGCAACTCTCGGGTCAGTAGATGGCTCCTAACCCACAAATGGGGGCGTATAGCGCAGTCGGAGGAGGCACCGGCTGTCGCGTGCATACGATACCAAGATTTCCGCCCAGGTCAGCCGAGCCTTCCATCCCTCCGGGGTCGGTGAATTGGTACCGGATTTGTTTGGAGAGGATAGAGCGCTGAATTGTTCATCGGCTGGCCACCGCAAGTCATTGCATGGCTAAATACGCATTCAAATCGCCTCATTCTGTAGAAATAGGATCCGTGGCGTACTCCAGAATGGATTGAGCAACGCCATGTTTTATCCTAACCACATATGGACCGCATGTTCCAATTAGGTCAACATGCCGCTCGTTCTTTGTTGGCATCGCCGACGGCTGGTCTTTGTTCAGGAGGTGCTCAGCCGTCCTAGAGTCCGAACTGCCACTCCCTTCAGCCGTCGCCGCCCCCCCCCCTTCCAAAGAAAGCCTCGCAGAGTCAGCCTCTCAAACGGCTAAGAACTCTGGTTCCCACGACTAAGCGGACTACTCTGTGAGGTGCGGATGACTGGCTGACTGGCTGAGTGCCGACGGGGACAAAGGCTGGTGGGCATTGGTCTCTTGAGGCTATCCGTGACGTCGTCTAGATGTCTATGAATACCCCTATTCCTTGCTCTGGGCCCTGTTTTTGTGCCAGTTTTCAGCTTCAGATAGTGTTGACTGTATGTAACACTACACCCCTTGAAGCCAATTAGCAGCTCTACACAACGTAGCCTTGACAATAGGCAAAATTAACCACTGCAAGCTAAGGTAAACATAAAGTGCAGCCTAATTTGCCGCTACACCCACGTTGCGGTGTAAAGTGTATTGTTTACCATGGAAACAGAGAGCACTTCTAGTGCAGACTGACGAGAATAACAAATGTGACCCACTATTGAAGCGCTGCTTCACTTCCGGACGCGGCGTAGAATTAATGTGTAGCGTCAGGGTATTGTATTCGAGGAAAATTAACTTCCTTGGATGTTGTTCCACGTGATTGCATGGAAAATCATCCTTTCAATCGGCTTCACGATTTTCGCCGACAAAACGTGCATGCTCATGCCAGCCGGATGAGTACAACCATTAACTAAAAGACTTGAAAATTTGAACTGAGCTCCTGACTTGCGCTAGGAGTTGAAAAAACATTTCGCATATTCTTCTTCTATTTCTGCTTAGAAAATTAAATAATTAAGAAAAATAAATGCGCATATAATTAATAAAATCGCAACTAATTTAAGAAAGGCAAGCCAACAGTTCGAGTTGTATTTATTTATTTGCAAGATTGTCATGCTTCTGAAAATTATTAAATTAAAAATTTAACAGCATATTTATAAGGATAAAGGATAAAGGACGGCGTTATTCAATCCCCTTTGGGATGCGCCACGCATTCCACTTCTACGGGATCTCGTGGAGGAGAGTTGAATGCGTATTTGGCCATACAATGACTTGCGGTGGCCAGCCGATGGACAAGTCAACGCTCTATCCTTCCCAGACAAGTCTGGTACCAATTCACTGACCCCGGAGGGATGGAAGGCCTGGTTAGCCTGGGCGGGAAATCCGAACCACGAACCTTGTATCGGGTGCAGACACAGCCAGCGCCTCCTCCGACTGCGCTCCACGCGCCCGTAACAGCATGTTTATCCTCTAAAATAGACCAATGCGATGATAGGCGCTTGTTCATTCATGTACCCTATTTACGAATTTTTTCACGCATAAGAAAATAAAAAATAAACGTAAAAATGAACAGATAGACAAACTTTTGCCTACTTAACAACGCAGATCGGTGGTTCGCACTAAATGTTTCAGCTGTGTTTAAATATTCATTTATTCTTTGACTTCTATTTTTATTTTTCGTTGTCATGCAACAGAAAAGATTACGTGAAGAATTTATTTATTTATTTATTTATTTATTTATTTATGCACAATGATGTGCGCTAAAACAGTGAGTGTCACCAGGCAACAATAAAACAAAAAAAACAGAACCTAATACTGTGAAGAAAAAACACTTGAACGAAGAAAAGAAGAAAAAAAAACGAAACAAACATATGAAAGGCAAAGCAAAACAACAATCAAGCTGAGACGTTGGCAAACAGATGTCCAGAAGCGGCAAGAAATGAGAATAAAAAGACTCAGCTGCTGTTCACTTTTTTTGTTATTGTCCATTGGTTTGAAGTATATAACGGCAGGGAACGCTAGGGATAGAGCCACTCCTCATGAGCAAGGATGTATGCATCTATGATGGTCCACATGAGAAGTCTAACAACGTCAAGTAAAAGACTGGTATTGGTTAGCCGAAGAGTAGTCCTGCATTTTTTATATAATAAAAGAAAAGAAATAATCTGCAAAAGCCACTAAAAGACGTGAGAAAAAAAAACATATTCTTGCATTAAAATTCAGAGCTCACCGTAATCATGATCATGACCTATAAAATGCGCTAAGTCTACGACCTCCTAAGCTAACGATTCCAGGGCGGGCCCTGTATCTCAAAGGCCTCTTTAAACTGATACGCACCCCGGGCGCTGCATAGGAGGGAGGAGCGCATGTTGATGTATATTGATACGGTGAGTGGAGGTTCTAGAGTTGAAAAAAATGAGATGTAGTTAAAATTCAAAAAAAAATTTCAAAAAAAATTGCAATAAGGACTACTCTTAAGCAAAGCAACACATAACTTAAACGCGAGAAACAAGCAGACAGAGTAAGAGAAACATAACGAGTTATGTTAGGTAGGTATTCCCAATTCTTAAAAATCCAGAGCAACGCAAGTGAACTAAGGCTAAGCAAATCCCCTTAAGACAAGAGCTGAGAGATTGCAGTTCAAGGGAACAGTGAACAGAGCGAAAGTTAAGTTTTCAGTTACAGTGAAGAACTGGAAATCTGTTTGCCAATATTGACAACAAAACAGGTCTTGTGTGAATGCCATCCTATAAGTAAAATACGAAACTGCTCGCAAAGCGTAGTAGGAGTGTAGCCATCCTCGTTTACGATTGGTTGAAGTTGAGCTTAAGCCATAAGAGGAATCTGTGAAGTCTTCTGTAACCACCTTCTGTAAATAGAAAGAATTCAAACCAAATTTCTTTAAAATTTAAATTTTCAATTAAGACAAATCTGAAATTTTTAAAACAGATAAAAGGTCGAGCTTCTTTAATTTTGCTCGGAACACTGAGCTATTGGGCGAGTCAACTATATCAGGAGGCAACATCTGAATCAATTTCGCAACGCGAAAGAAGAAATTATTGGAGACCTTGGAGTTCGGCTTACTATTTAGCTTGACGTTTTGTAGAGATAGCAGGCTAGTACGTCCTCTGCATGGCCTAAAAATCCAGTATTTACTCGGCTTCAATTTCGATTCACCTTTGAGAATTTTGAAGCAAAACACTAAGTCGCTAAATATGCGACGGTGGAACAGAGTGTTAAGCTTAAATATACTCAGCCTTTCTTTGTAATTCGGCATGCTACCGGGATACTCGGGGTCCGGGAAACATTTATACATCAAAATCTTGGTGAATGTCTGCTGGACCTTTTCAATTTTATTCTGAAGCTTTCTGGTGGCAGGGCTCCAGATCTGAGATCCGTATTCTAAGACTGGGATAACGTAAGCTTTGTATAACGTAATCAGTATTTGAGGATCGTTGCAAGCAACATTTCTATAAAGCCTAAAAAGAATGGTAAAAGCCTTCCGAACGATCATATTGATGTGTGGTTCGAAGTCCAGTTTTGTATTGACGAGAATCCCAAGATCGCGTACTTCATCAGTGTTTTGAAGGACCTTGTCATCAAACATATACGTTGCTTTATTTTCGTTGTTTCCTAAATGAAGAACGCAAGTTTTAGACAAATTTACAGGAATACCCCAAGCTGAAGCCCATTCCATCATTTTTGCAATGGACTGTGAAAGAGCATTGCGTACCTCAGTTTTATTAGATTCCTCATAAATTCCATACACTTTAATGTCGTCAGCATACGCTTGTACCTTAACAAGCGGGTGGGTGCTCAAATAAGATGGGAGGTCGTGAGTGTAGATAAGAAATAGGAGAGGTGAAAGTACGCCACCTTGTGGAACTCCGCTTGGGCAAGGATAGAGGCTGGAGAAAGAATTATTTACTTTAACACACATCTGTCTTCCTGTCAAGTGTGATCGTATCCAGGATAGCAGCGCTCCTCTCACTCCCAAACAGTGAAGCTTAAAAAGCAGCTTATCATGAATAACTTTATCAAACGCTTTGGAAAAGTCGAAGTACACAATGTCAACCGAGCTACCATTACTGACAGAAAGATCCCAATCAAAAATGCAATCGGAAAGCTGAGTAACGGTAGATGCTCCACTAACGAAGCCATGCTGTTGTATAGGGATTGAGGAGTTCTTAAAAAGCCATGCAGAAAGCTTATCTCTTATCAAATTTTCCATCACCTTCACTGGAGGTGGAGTTATACTTATCGGACGGAAAGACGATACTAGGAACGAGTCAGCGGTTTTAGGGATGGCCGTTACAATAGACGTTTTCCACACCATAGGAATTTCACAGAACATCATAGATATATTGAAAATCATAGAAAGAGGTTTGTATAGAGCAAAAGCGCATTTTTTGTATACAATTTGCAGAATACCATCAGATGTTAACGACGTAGACGGTTTGAGTGACTTTAGAACTTTCAGCACATCGTAAGGATGAAACACGACTTCACGAAAACAATTATTGTGCATTTCTTCACTATTTGATTGGATTCCCAATTCGAAGTTTAATGGAATGTCGTCATTAGACACAAAGGTAGATGCGAAGCACCTACCGAGAGCTTCAGCCTTTTGTTCATCAGTCAAAAAAACACAGCCTAGGTCATCATAAAGAACAGGTATGGATGACTGTGGTCTTATTCTATCTTTTATTAGAGAAAAAATGGTCTTCGAATTAGCTTTAGTGCCAGCTCGCTTCATTTTATTGTCAAGAAACCTCTTCAAATGACGGTCAAGCTCAGAACAAACTCTTTTGTAGTGAGCACTAGAAAGCAAGCTGGTAGATGAAGCCCTAAAAAGTCGATTTTTTTGTGCAATTAGATTTCGTATGTGGTCTGGATAGATCACCCTATTCACATGTTGAATTTGGACGGGTACATAATCGTATAAGCCGATACGTACGATGTCACAAAATCTCTTATAAAGGTCATCAACTGAGGAATAGCCCTGAAAAGCGTTCCACCAGTCGACAGAGTCTAAGAAAGCAGATAATGAACAGTAGTCAGCTTTCATAAAGTCAGGTAAAGGAATTTCTACCGGCTTTCTGACAGCCACCTGTAATTCAAAGGTAACACTGTTGTGGTCAGAAACTCCAAAAGGTGGTTCTACAGAAATATTCTTAATAATCGAGCTAGAACATAGAACTATGTCTAAAATTGAGTTGCCACGTGTAGGTTTAGGGACAAGCTGGGATAATCCAAGGCAATTGAACAGTTCTAGAAATTTAGCTGCAGCCGAATTTTTAGCCTCAGCCAAAAGCCAGTCGATATCAAGGTTAAGATCACCCAATATAATTAACTGACTACTTGCAACCGAGAGGTCCAGCAGACAATCGAACAAGCTTTCATCATCGGAAGCGGACGAACTGGGAGGCCTGTAAAGCAAAATAAGTCTAAGCGAAGAAAAATTATCCTGATCAACTAGCTCGAGACAGAGCAAGTCCGACCTAAGGCCGGATGGGGAGGGAACAGGAGTTAAGAGAATAGAAGCCCTCGCTAAGCAGCAGACCCCTCCACCTCTACGTCCTTTGCGGTCGAAACGAAAAATTTTGTAACGAAGGTTGCAAATGATTTCAGAATTCGAAAACTTCGATGATAACCATGTTTCAGTAATGAATACTAAATCAGGATCATATGTGTTCAAAAAGAGGCGTAGGTGGTCCAATTTATTGCCAAGACTGCGAGAGTTGAACAAGAAGCATTTTAAGCCGTGAGGTGTTCCGTGCCGAAGTAGGCGTTTCCCGAAACGCGAGCCTTAGGCAAATCTTCGACACGCCTAATTTCGCCACGGTAAACCACCCAGGCATGCTTCTTCAACTCCTTGTTGCGCTCCCTGCATTCCTGCCTTAGGTCGAACTCCCGCTTTCTCTCGTCAGGTGTTAAACTCTTCCTGATAAAAACATTACTAAAGGTAGATGAGCGCAGCCGGAATCCATTGGCAAGTGCCATGCTCCAGTGTGTGCGAGAGGGAAGCACTAACTTAACAAGTCGTGGATGACCACTATTAGGCTTCCCCAAGCGGTAGACTTCAACCGGCCTGCACTCAACGCCCAAACAATCTAGCACTTGACTGACCTTTTTCTCCAGGTCCTGCTGCTTGGCGGACGGTACCATGTCTGGATTTGATTCAGGTAGGCCAGATAAAATCAAGCTACGGCCTCTCTTTTCAGTTTCAATTGCATCGGTCAACTCCTGTGGTATCTTAGCTGTGAGACCTTCAATTAATCTTGCAATAACCGGATCCTTATTCCTTTCTACAATGGCGCTCAGAACCTCGCTTATTGACATCTTAGCGATGTCATCAAGCGTCGGAACCTTAGTGTCCGCGGCAGCGGAATCATTTTTCTTACTAGCTGCACGGCCGCGGCTTTGGGACATGATAATATGCTAGATCAAGAAAACAATGCACCTTGACTGGATTCGATCGGAATCAATAAAACGCGGCTCAGAGATCCAAACCAAGAAGAAAAAAAAAGGACGAAAAACTTGTTGTAAACCTGTAAGAAACAACAAACAAAAAGAAACCTAAGTAACAAGAGGTAAGAAGGTTACGACAGAGTAAAAAGTTTTAACAAAAAAAAGACTTATCTGATAGAATGGCAGGAGACGTTCAGAGAGCAGCCGTTCACGAGGAACGCAGATATTTTAATTGATAAATTGAATTTGATAAATTTTATTACGAAAATAGGGCAGACGAATGCAGACTTATTTTTTATTATTTTCTGCTTTTTATTTACATTAGAAATTGTTAAAAAATAAAAAAAATATTGAATAAATTCGTCTAGACAACAATGTGATCCGAAGGCGAAATTTACTTATTTATTTATTTGTATATATACGTATTTATTTATGAGCCTTGGTTTTTTGGGGATTACTGCGCGTTATGCAAAAAATACATTTGGCTAAATGACAACACAAGACGAAGCTAGCATTTATTTATTAATGTATTTATTTACACATTAATTTATTCATGGTTGCTGCATCAGACACAAGTAAACTCGTCTAAGAATAACATCAGTTGATGCTGACGTCTATTTATTTATAAACCTTTTTCGTTTTTTTATTTGAGAGATTGTTGAAAATAAACAAGTAAATAAATTTTTGTAAACTACAACATGAAGCAATGTTGACGTTTAATTATTAATTTATTCACTTATTCAGTCCCAATTATAAGAGGCATCAAACATAAGTAGACAAATTGGCCTGAACAACCGGAAACGAGTTCTGGCATTTTTATTTATTTATTTATTTATTTATTTGGGAGGTTATCTTGCATCTGTAAGTAGATAAGTAAATTCCAATCGCTCAATTCTGTCAATAGCTAGCCAGCGGTTGAGCAGCTTCAAGAGTCACTACCCCCGCTATCGTCCACGGCGGTTCGATTCTGCATCGAAGTAGTCAGTGTACGATTCATTCTGACAGTTTTGTGACCTATCAAATAACTGGATAAATCCGACGGCAATCATTCCCTGTAGGGACGCGGGACGCGCCGCGTATTCTGCTTCTGCGTGATATGCTGGACATACAATACAGCGCGTTAACCTTATGGCCTAATTTCTAATACACCTTCAGGTGACTTTTCTCCGAACTGATGAAACTGCTTAATTCGCGGCGCATTCTAAGGAAGTCGGTGTCCTTTACTCGACTATTATTAGGTGGGCCAAGAGTAATGAGACACATTCAACAAATTCCTTGATCTCTTTATAACTCAATTACAACTTAACGGTGCTAAAGAGTGTATTCGCCATTAAGGTCGATGACCTTGCTACCATCGATCAGCCAACTTCCTGATTCCATCCTTCCAGAACTGCTTGGACCTGGTGCTGATCCACTGCTTGTTATGGTTGTCGAGGTTTGCTCGGGTCCTTGTGTCCCTTCCAACCATGATGTCCTATAGGCTCAAGGAGTAGTGGTAGTCGCATGGAGAGATGTCCGACGAATACGGTGGGTCAGGCATGTGAACGTAGCCCAGCTGAGCAAGCTTATCCGTGGATACCTTTGCCTGATGGGGTGCTGCGTTGTCGAAGAGGAGGACCTTTTTAAAGCGCTGAGACCGAAAAAGTGCGAGTCGTCTTCTATTTCGTTCACCATGGCCTTGGAGTCCATCGTCGTGCTTTTGGAAAACAGTTTCCAGCATACCGGTCCATGGGCGCAGATCAAAAGCTCAAAAGGTGCTTCTCGCGGTGAACATCCCGTCGAACCAAGTTCGGTAACGGGTCACCAGTCCTCATCCAGACACACTGCTTGGCAGGGTTAAGATAGAAGACGTACTTCTCATCTTGCGTGACTATTGAGTCCAGGCTGCTCGGGGCTGGGAATTGGGCGAGATTTGCGCGACACAGATCGACTCGTCAGACTGAGGTTTCGGCATGAGACAGACTGTGGTTTTGGCATGCTTCTGGTGACTTTGGTCCGAAGTGATGAAACTGCTTAATTCGCGACGCATTCCAAGGAAGTCGGTGTATTTCGCTCCACTATTAGGGCCCCTGGGCAAATAGTCGTCTTCTTCAGTGCCTTTTGCTGTTAAAACGAATATGGGCTAGATAGCCAGCCTGCATGGAATGAGGTTTGTCTGGCCTGAGGGACCCTGATCACTCCCAAAAGGATCTGACCCACATGTGGGTTAGGTATTCATCTGTAGGGGTGTTGAGTCTTTAGGCCGAATGGAATGCTCTCCGCGCTCGTTGAGCTAGAGCCCGGAACGGAACGCTCGGGTCCTGAGCTATTCCTGTCGCCGCAAGCACATAATGCAATTCCGGTGGCCGATAATAGAGGTCCGACCTTTGGCGCTGTAAACGTCGTCACAGTGCGGGCGATTCGATTCACGGACGTCGTCTGCGTAATCGCCTGGACTTCCTCGACGTCCCGGCCGGGTCTCGACGCATGAGCTACAGGGGCAGCTGATGCGGCCGGATGTGTGTGCCGCCGGCTGCTGTTACACTTCGAACCCGATAAAAGACATCTCTTCGGGAGGAGAAAAACCCTCTGGCGCCACTGCTCTGTGCTCTGCGACTCGACAGCCAACAGCTTGCCCTTTCAGCTCGTGCTTGAAGTTGGATAGCTTTCCGAGTGATCGATTAATTGATCGACATGAAAACCGGGGGCAGTTAAGTGGAATTTTTCGTTTTGAATAATTTTTGAAGGAAAAATGATAGAAAAATGAAGGCGGAAGATCTTCAAGGTTTTTGTCCGATCGGTTAACGATAGATAGATGCGTTTGACTGTGCAGATTTTTGTGCGATCGATTATTAACTGATGCCTCTAGTGGTTCTTTCATATCAAACTATTGATTTAAACTCTTGCCGAATTCACGATCGATAATCGATTGCCGTCTTCGAACAGCGAATATGACCGGCTGCTGAATTCGTCGACTACTGTCATTGGCCCTTATGATTTGGTCAATGAGCGATTCCCATCTTTGACAGCCTTCGTTATGGGTGTGACTTTCCGGTGATTCCATCGATTATCGATCGAGTGGTGCCTTACATTGACTCGTCATTCGAGCGGTAATCGATTGGCGTATTTGGCTAGCTTTGTGATGAGCATGACTTCCGATCTGTCGATTACCGCTAGCTGCCACTGGCTCCCGTCATTCGGTCGATCATCGATTCTCATCTTTTTCAGTTTCCATAGGGAACATGTCTCCCTGTTGAATCCATCCATTATCGATCAATGCGAAGGGCTGTTGACATTCGATCGATTATTGATTATGACGTTTCACCGTTGCCTCCTTTGATTTCAGTAGATTGTTTAGATTTTCGGTTCATGTCGTGAACATGGGCATCCGAAGATACAAGCACGCCATCCAATCAGATCGCTCCTCAGAATGGCACGCCATTCTGCGGAGATGTGTAGAATCAGAATTCTGATTCGCCGGGGTGTCCTGCTTGGTTGTGATTGACTGGCGCTACACCTCCCAATGCTGCCCATATTCACGATATGAACCGATTTTTCTCTACGAATGCTTTGCAGCTAATATGAAGAATTATAACGTTAATTGTACTGTATTATTAAATCAATTTTTTTGTCTTTTTGCACCTCAATGCTACGTTTTTTTCGATGGAGAATAAGTTAAGTGTTTAAAAAAAGAATAGCACAGTAGAATATGCAGAATGTTTTCACATCATTGTACGTTACTTTCGTGTTGTTTTCTTTTCAAGATCCATTATCCACGCGTTTGGGATGGTTTATTTAAGCATATGTTTTTCCTATAAGCGAGGTTGTGGTAGTAGTCGCTAATGTGGCCTTCATGAGAAGGGGGGATGCACCAGCTAATCGCCACCAATCAGAGCACTGTTCGAACAGGCGCTGGCCAATCAGCGCATCATAACGTGAAAACGGTGGGTCATTTGCTCTACATGGTGGGCTAATTAGACGCACCGTAGTTGACGTGATGGTTCCACCTCACCCCCCCCCCACACCCATCTCGCATGTAGGCCACACTAGCGACCCATATCAAGCATCCTAAGGGAATCCCTTACATCCTTTGCCTCCTCTTTGAACATCTGGAATTTCCTACTCAATCCCAGCTGTGAAGTTCGACTCCATCTTGTAGTCCTGTCCCGTACTGGCTTCCTTTCATTGCTGGCTGGCTGTTATTGAATTTTGTACGATTTTGTTGTATTTTGCTCACTAGAACTTTATCCAGTGCACTTTCCCTAGTGAACAATGGCCCTACTCCCTATTCAGACCGCCTCATGGCCGGCGTTTGTGTTGCGTTGGAAGTTGGCACGTCTGTACAGCGTGTAAGCGAGCCCTTTTCTTGTCCTATGGGCATTCGCTGCCTATTTCGGTCCGCAATTAGGTTCCCGCTTCTTCTCCTTCTCGTGGATGTTCTTGGCGAACAGCTTTTTCTGCAGGCATTTCTACTGTACGACTACTGTTCCATGTCCATGTTAGGCTGTGCGCTTCAAGGTGCACCTTTGCTACTGGTTTTTATAAGATAATAATAATTAATGGTTAGTAGTAATATAGTAATATAATACTAAATAACAATTTTTATAGCCTAACACCATATTTCCGGGTTTTCACTTTCGGACATTCCGGACACTGCCCTATTTCATCAGGTTCTGTCTAGCGCTTGGCGGCGTTCAGAAAGGTCTCTCGGCTGTCTAACCGTAAAAATTCTGCGCTCATCGCTGGCGGAATTCCAGGCGGGCCCTAGTACACAGTGATCCTTCCACAGCCACAGAAAGCCGAGCTGTCCGCCGAGGTGTCCTTCTAGTGCGGCTCACCTTTTCACTCCGTTCGCCTTCCACAGTGGCTGATGTGATTGCACTCGTAGCGAATCTGCGTTCCAGAAGGTTCCAATGAATGGAATCGACGTCAGACGAAGCCCTTTGCCGCACCATCCATTCTACACCTGCTGTTTCCTGTAGAAACTTGAAATGGCCATATTTAAGGCCTATAGGAACCCTATTGATATATGTCGCGAACATGGGCAGCATTTGGAAACGGGAGCTCGCCAGCCAGTCAAATCAATCGCTACCATTAAGGTGCATGCCATTTAGAAAGAGGATGTTGCATTCTGGCTGGCGTGTCTTCGGCCGATGCCCTGCTTGGTTGTGATTAGCTGACGTGCCACCACCTCCCAATGCTATCCATCTTAACGACATGAACCGCTAGAACAGAAGACTCGGACGACCTAGACCTTGTCGTGCTGGACTGGCATTGATCTCTAAATTGTTTCACGGTGTCACTTGGTTAGCGCCTTCGGTAGTAGCTGTTCCTTTTTATTTGTTCCCATGTTACTTAACTGATAATGTAAGAAGAAGAATCGCTAATACTGGAGCGCTATGCTCTCACTATGAGTTTGATGTAATTAAATATTTCGTTAATTCCAAAGGCATTAGGCTCTTCGCGTGCACCCGATACCAGGTTCTTGGTCCTGATTTCCCATCCAGGCCAAGCCAACCTTCCATACCTCCGGGTAGGTGAATTGGCACCAGACGTGTATGGGAAGGATAACGCGTTGACTTCTTCACCACGTGGACATCTTAAGTCATTGTGTACCAAATACGCATTCAAATCGTCTCCACGACATCCCGCATTAGTAGAGTGCGTGGCGTATCCTGAAAGAGTCTGGGTAATGCCGTTCTTTAGGCTCGTAAAAGGTTAAATTACAAAAGGCTCGCATGAAGGTTAGTGCCAAACGAACCTCTGATTATTTACGCGCTACGCACGCTCACAACCTTTCTATACAATTAAAAAATAAAAGTTACACGTTCCTTAGTGGACGTGTTTTCCACCAAAGGTGAGACAACTGCATTGCCAGACTCTGTTCAGACGAACTTTTTCTCCTTACAACATCTCTTTGGTTGTTTATGAATTTTTTCTTGCCTTCTCATCAGTATTCTACAAATGTCGTCACAAATTGCTCGTGACCGGCTCTTATCTAAATCCTTTCTAAATATGGTGTGATTAAGCCGCTAAATTCGCTTTATTCTATTTAGAGGATTGTTCCTGCCTAGTACCACTCTTGTTTACTATATGTGTGCTTTTTATAGTGCTGAACGCAAATCCGACAAGGCTAATCCGCTTCTCGTTGTGTCGCTATGGTCGGCTTAGTCTTAAGGGTCATAATCTCGGCCTGGCGCCTAGTCCTCGTCGTGTTCTCCTACTTTCAGAGTTTCCATTCGGCGCGGTAGAGGTGTTGTTCTCTACTGCTATGTAATACCGTGCTCTCGAGGGTTCATGTTGCGTTTTCTCTGAAAGAGATTTGTGACCATCAGGTTCTGTCTAGCGCTTGGCGGCGTTCAGAAAGGTCTCTCGGCTGTCTAACCGTAAAAATTCTGCGCTCATCGCTGGCGGAATTCCAGACAGAACCGCTGTCCAGCCGCCGAGCTAGCCTGACTGACTGGACGTCTTATCGTTGAAAAAGGTGTGGACTAGTATGTTCCTGGTAGACTTGTCTTGGATTTGAACCACAGACGCAATGAGCCATGCTGCTGCGATGGCGCTAGTTCTTTGCAGGCGCTGAAGCTTTAGCGACAGCCCAAACTAGTGCCGTATGCTAGCGGTTGGAAGTCTCGACATCCCTGATTGTTCGAGCACTTAAATTCCTCCCCTTTAACTAACCATTGAGCCAGCCTCGTCGTCATTGCATTTTAGCAGTTTTTACACCTCAGTGTTTCAATTTTCTTTTTCTTTGTCCCGTCCCCCTATGTTTTTCTAAGGCCACAAATCTTGCAAGGTGGCGTTTAATTAAATCGCAGTGGGGTCTAGATGTCTTCGATCTCTTCTATTTTTTCATCAAAAGTATCAAATTTGGCACTAGTGGCAGAGATTTTTCCAGATTGGTTATAGATGCCTATGCTTGGACACTTTTAGCCGTCATTTTCTAATTAAATCGCGAAATAGGCCAAACCTGCGTGGGAGAGAAGTGCCTCTGCATAATCGCGCAGGTGTAGAATGCATGGCGCATTCCAGAGAAGCTGATTAAATCTGTCCATTAATCCTCTTCTTCTTTTGCGGCTGCTAGATTTCGCTCTACACGTACACCATAAACTGTTCATCCAGTGATCAGTGGCTCAACTATTTGGAGTGCGCCATGCACTCAATCCTCGCTCAGATTTTGGAGGGCATCTGTTCGCCACTTCTTTCGCGCAGCGATTCTTGAGCGATCAAGCACAAGCCCAGAGTAAACTAAAGCTCGTTGAGCGCATGACTGACTGCTGTTCACCACCGTCGACGACCTTTGGCCTCCGACTCCGACGGGAGATTATCGTCGTGTGGCGGTGCGATCACGCGCGCGGGCGGCCGAGTTTTTCCGGTCGAAGTCGCTTTGTGTGAGTGTCGGATCGCCGGATTTGATGATGCCATCCACCATCGGCACTCGACGTGACGACGTCACCGTTCGCGGTCGCAATGGCGGATAATTTCCGATGCGGCCGGAGATTTTTGTTGACATATCCGGGCCCGTCGTTTTGCAGGCCTCCTGCTATCCATCGTCGATACAGGAGGTGCTGCCTCGGGCAAACTTGCTCTTCGCTGATATCCTACGTTGTTTACTCCGTATTTAGTTGCATCATGCTCAACCTAAAAAGTCCTGTAAGGAGCTCAGTGTGCGATTCTGAGCCGACCAGCCTAGGAAAAGTCCACCTAGCTGAGCAGGTCTTTGAAAGTATTCTGAAGCCTTGTCTGGGCGGTTAGGCTACTGAGTAACCTAAAAACACAAAAAAACGCATTAAACTTAGTTCACTAAAAAAGTTAAGACGTGTACCCTGTTTAGAAATGTGCTGGAAAATGCCATAGGATGCGCCACGCACTCTAACCTTTGTGGGATGCTCACTTGGTCTTTAGATCCTTTCCCAAGGAGGAGCATCCAACAAGTTTGTTCCGAAGACCTTGTCGAAGAAGCTCGCCAAAACCTCAGAAGGCAAGAGAATTTCTTGGGTCTGGAGTGTAGTCGATCGATTCGTGTCAGCACCTCTTTGCATTACGCCATGTGCTGTCAGCACAACCGCTGACCCATTCTGAAGCGTCTTGCCCATTTGCGGGCTCCGAGAATGTTCCAGAGTGTTTCTAGATGACTGCTCTTTTCTCCACATTCATTCCAACTAAAGGCCGCAGCTGGCGCAGTTGCAGGAGTCGCTAGCTGTCGCGTGCAAAATGGGCGGAGGATCTTGGTTTGGATTCCGTCCGCGTTGATCCAGCCGTCCATTCTTTCGGGCTCTGTGATTTCGTATTAGATTCCTGTGAGAGCGAAATCACAGATCCATTCTTTGGCCGACCACATCCAGCCATTGTTTAGGCCAAACATGCATATCCAACATGCAACTACGTCCACGACATTCCATAGAATGTAGTGGCGTGGCGCATATCAGACACAGATTACTTGTCGCCATCCTTTATTCTGCATTCTGTAGTGAAATTTGGACTGTAGGACTTCATTAGATAAGGCAAAGTATACATATTGTTAAGAATGATGTTGACAACGCTGTGGGGTTGCGCCGTGCACTTTGTTCCTTTTTGAATCTGCGTTTGTGATCTATCCTAGTAGCGGTGGGGGGCATGCGAAGTTTGGCCTGCCCATTCTCTGCCTAGAATTTGTCCCAGGGCTTCAGCTACTGCCGAATGGTACAATGTCACTCATGCGAACTCAGAGAAGTTGGCGTTGTGTCTTGCAAAGATGGGTCTCATTAGGGCCTGTTCATACTTTGCGACGACGGAGGCGGTAGTGATAGGGCGAAGGATACGTATCGATCAGTGGGAGCCGTTGCCTGGGAAAAATCGAGTGTTCTTTACTTTGTCGCTGCTGTCGCTCCCGCCTCGGAGTATGAACGGCCCTTAACGATGCTCTCTCCCGACTAGGATAGATCTTGCATTTGACATGTGGAGCAACTGTGGATAGATAATCTTCGAGGAATTCAGTATATTATTCTTTAAATACTGGTCACCCTATTTTACACACGCTGTAGGAAATGGTGTCACCATCTAGGTACGTAGTCGATCTAGGTCGGTTCCTGCGAACGAAGATGACACCCCTTGCCATTATGCCGCATGCGCTCAACACATCAAATATTGCGCTTTCTTTTCTTATGAGCCGTCAGCACGTTCCAGGTATGCTCAGAAATTCTCCTATTTGCCCTTCACTCTGTCCTAGATGGGGTATTCGCAGGCACGCTGATCCCCAGGAGGTAGTCTTTTATCGTTCACCTTCTTCTTCACTCCCTGAAGTTCCCATGCCATCTCTTCCCCTCCTTTTCTTCTTCAACTTCTTATCGTCGAATCTTTCGATTCAGCTCCTCTGGCTAATCAACGTCCTGTCGTGTAAATGAAGTGCCAGAATAGAGTCCCGACTGACGTCAAGTGCAAAGGGCGAACTCGTCCAAGGCTCCGACGTTGCCGTCCTGACTGCTTGTCGTGCGGCTGTGCCTCCTTCTCGGCGCATGAATTCTCAAGGGATTAGGCGGCTATATTCGTTAGTGCAGTCGCGAAAACTCGCGAGTAGCTATCGGACGAGTTTATCAGCTGACTCGCAGCTGTGCTGCGCTCTCGTCGTCTTCATCGGCAGCTTCATTTCCAAAGTTAGGGAACTTTGAGGACTATGTAGGACTTTTGGGAGTGCGCTGTCCTTCACCTGTGATTCTTTTTCTTGAGGCTATCTTCTATCTGACAGTTTGATTAGGACTGAAAGTTGCCTCAAAAACAGCTATTCTTCCTTGTTCAGTAGAAGAAGGCGTCGGCTGTCGTAAGCAGCCCGATTAGTCTGGTTTGGGTTTCCCATCCAGGGTAACCAAGTCTTCCCGAGGTAGGTTGGTTAGGAACAAACTAGATTGGTAAGGACAAGACTGACTTTTCCATCGGCTGGCCACCACAAAGCAGTCTGTAGGACGAATATGTTTTCAAATGGCCTCCACAACATCCCGTAAATATAGCAGGCGTGGCGCATTCAGCAAAAGACTGGTTAACCCCGTCCTCCTTCCTAAGACCATCCTTCTGAAGCCAGATTCATGAAACGCTTATTTATTCATAATATGTCGTTGTCTTGTCCAGGGGGTATTGAGTTTTCCTTTGCTGATGTTTTTCCTCTTATGTGGTTGTCTGTTTTGTGCAAGAAATGCCTTGCACCTCCAAATAAAAAAACAAACAACCTGTTACCTAGCGGTAACGGTGAAAAGTACCGTCAAACCCCTGATATGAGTATCATCAGCATTAGGTTTGGCGGTACGTTTCACCGTTACCGGCCGGTAAACGGTTGATGAATCCGGCTCCTGATGCCGGAATCGTCAGCAGATAAACCCGTGGGTATGCGGGGTATAATTGGTAAAGATAAATAAGGGTAGAGATGAATGTTCCATCGTCGGTATCTCTACCCTTTATACCCTACATGGGATAGCCGCTGGTTTAATCGCTGATGAATCCGGACCCTGATGTTCGATGCCAGGTAAAGAATTTGTCAAGCCAAGCAAACCGTTGTCTCCATGTCCGTGATTTTTGGTAAAAGAAAATCTGAATAAATCAAGTACATTAAAAAATGGAAATTTTCGTTTTTTGAGGACTTCGCGATCTACTTTACTATTCAATTTTGCTGTACATTTACTAATTTTTTTATTCAATCTTTGAACGTGTAGAGGAAGTTTCGTAAAGTTCCCACCTGCTGGCTTAGCCATCTCCTATTTAGCTAAATGAGCTCCCAACGCCATTTCAATGGCGAATGCATGGCGCATTCCAACGGAACGCACATAGCATCCCATATCGTTTCGACTTGCGCACACTGCCGCTGTTTTTTCGCGGATCATCACGAAATTGGGTGCTGGAATTTCTACATGAGCTTTTTGACTTACCTACACAGTTGGATGCGCCATGCACTCTGCTTTTTGTTAGTCCATAGTAATTATCGGACTTCATTAGCTTGCTGAAGCTATCTAAGCTGTTCGAAGAGGTTCACACCTTCCACCGATTGTGAACTGTAAGGCTGAACTCGACGTCTTCTAACTAGACATCAGTGCCATACCAGACAGATTTTGCAAGAGCGCCAGCTTCTCCGTACCTGCACGAAATCATCCCTGTCAGGCTTGACATTGCTAGTCAGCTGGAAGGATCGTTTCCAAATCGTGCAGGTTCTGAGACAAAGCGAAGGAAATTAGCTGATTTAGGCGATTCAATGGGCAGAAAATCGATTAAGTTCTTCTAATCCACGCCACCCAGTGCTTCAGAAGAATCTACGCCTAGAGCTGATAGGTTAGCATATAGGAGGCGAGCCTATTTGCATTGAAATTTCAAGCTTGCTCGTTCGTATTCGTTCTATATGCAGGTTGTACAACCTTCCGGTAATGTCTATGATTATGGCGATAGAAGTAGAGTGCATGGCCTACACCAGACAAGTTGCTCAATCATAGTTCGCTTCAGTACAGTGAGCTCTGATCTCAGCTAGATTAAGCTATCAGCACTGTAGTACCTGTCTCGTTTGCAAAACCTGAAGAGAGCTTTTTTCTAAGAATTTACCCTTTTATATATATATTTTTTAAATTTTTGAATAGAATATTCTTCAACTATTCTTCTGCCTTTTCAAACAGATGATATTCTGCCGACCTATAGACGTCGCTCTTCTAAACAGAAAAAAATCTAAGCACTACGCTTACTGAGCAGGGGAAGGGGTTAGGAAGGTGGTATCATATCCAAGATTCACCTAACCCGTATGCGGGTTTGGTCCTCTGGTACATAGCGGGCGTTTGTTCAGCTGAATTGGGTCACATCCTAGGGTTCCAGAGGTGCGCTGATATTAAAGTCAGAGTGTTCGTAGAATCGCCTGTCTGTCACCTTCTCCCGTCGATCACCAAATCCGAATTACTCGAACGTGTATCCATTCCTATCTGTCTCGTGTCAGAGTGATCCAGTAGATCACTCTCGATAGAGGTCAGTTTTCAATCAGAACTATGTGTAGACACCAGGTATCAGCTGCAGTGGATTGGCTAATACCTCTCAAGCCACGCCCCTTAGACCCAGCTGGGCAGATTCCCAACATGTACCGCGTTTCCAAACGGCTTCCATCTCACACCTGGTCATCGCCGTCAACGTCATTCCCGCCATTTCAGTGGCTAAGCAATGCAAAGCAATCGTGTATGTGTTGTTGATGAGCTGCCGCACTGCTCGGCAACGTCACCTGTCGATATGTTGACGTCGTCTGAGTAGCTAGTGCTGTGTAATGGCTGCTTTTAAATTCCTTTTTTTGTGACGAAAATTTGCTAAAAAGCGAGTTTCTAATATTGAGGCATATTTTAGGAACAGACTTAACCTAGATCGATTCCTATTACGGCAGCTGATGGATAGAGTGAATGACAGCTTTGGCTAAAGAATTGTTTAGAGATTAGGTTCGAGACGTAGAGGGCGATACTCTAGTGGGTTCTGAAAGGAGCCGTCGACTTGGAGCGTTCTTCTTAATTCTGCAGTGGTCCCCCAAGTTCTCTTTGCCGTTCTCCTTCTGTTGCCATCGTTTGCTAGGTGCGGCTTCATCTTGCCCTCTGTGGTCCTTCCATGGAATAT
>CANDYH010000465.1:0-26238 GCA_947396885.1 Heligmosomoides polygyrus polygyrus | reverse complement strand
AACGTGGCCGTACCATCGTAAGCGAGCTTCGCGCATCTTGTCCGCTATCGGCGCGACACCGAACTTCTGCCGAATAGCATCATTTCGAATGTGGTCCATGCGGGTGACTCTAGCCCGTGGAACAGGCTGCTGAAGATCTCGCGTAATGGCATCCATGACGACAACAAAGAGGAGCGGAGAAAGCGCTGAACCTTGGTGCACCCCAACACAGATAGGAAACTCTATTGAGGTTCCAGCTGCAGCTTGCACTCTACTCTTTGGGCAAGAGTAGAGCATCCGCACCCACTCTATAAGTTCCTCAGGTACGTTGTGTCGTCGCAAGGCGTACCATTTAACCTCACGCGGTACGCGATCGAAAGCCTTCTCCAAGTCGAGAAAGGCGATATGCACCGGCTTCTGTCTCTCGCGATGCTTCTCCACCAGGAGGCGGGCGGCGTGTATAGCATCAATGGTCCCACAACCAGACACAAAGCCGCACTGGTTGTCGGAGAGCTTGACGACTTCACGGATTCTTTTATCGAGGATTCGCTCGAAGATCTTCATGCTATGCGAAAGCAAGCGAATCGGACGGTAATTGAAGCAGTCCTCAGGACTGCCCTTCTTCTTCCAGATCGGAATCGTCGTACTGTTGTGCCAACACTCCGGTACTTTCTTCTCCTTTACTACCTGGTTGAAGACCTCAGTCAACCACTCAGCAGGATACCAGAGATTCGACTTCCAAACATCGGCTGCCAGATCATCCGGCCCTGTCGCCTTACCGGGCTTCATCTTCTTCAGAGCCGCTTCTGTTTCCACCACGGTGATTTGTGAACGGGACCGTGAACAGAAGCCACAGAAGGGATGGCCGGATGAGGAAATCCCATAGTGGAAATTTCCTCAAAGTAATCATGCCATCGCTTCAGCGCCTTTTTGCGGTCTGTCAGAAGGTGGCCGCTCTCATCATTGATGCCAACAAACTTTTCAATATCCTCGGTTTGGCGATGGCGGGTCTTAGCAAGTCGGTACAAATACCGCTCACCATCGCGCGATTCGAGCTTTCGGTAGACATCACCATAATGAGTGACTTTCGCAACAGCCACGGTTTTCTTTGCAGCCTTCTTCGCCTTCTGATACTCCTGCCAGTTGTCGGCTGTTCTGTCGCCCAGAAACACATGATACAGCGACTTCTTCTCTCGAACCTTCGCTTTCACTTCGTCTGTCCACAGCCATGCCTGCTTGTCGACTTTGCGTCGTCCAGGCTTCGTAGTGCCGAGTTCCAACCTTGCAGTTGACGTATCGCGTCGGTTGCTTTCTTCCAAGTTTCATCGACAGTCGTAACTGTCGGTAACCGCACGCGAGAAACCACAGCTGCTTCCTTCTCTTTCATTCGCCACCACTTGATTCTAGCACCACCGCATCGCTCGACCTGCTTCAGCCTCCGAGAGGCGATCTTCAAAGTACAGATCAGCGGTCGGTGCTGTGGGGCGACCGTCTCATACGGCACGACCTTCTGTGACAAGGCTCCGGTCGCGATCCTTTACAAGCACAAAGTCTATCTGATACTTGGAGTTCCCACTATAATATGACGTGAGGTGGGAGTCGCGTTTTCGGAAAACGGTGTTCACAATGGTGAAGCTATGCGATTCCGCATACTCAAGAATACGCTCACCATCAGGGTTACGAGACCCGTATCCGAAACCACTATGACAGCTGTACCCGTCCTTCGCAGCACCGACGTGCCCATTAAGGTCATCAGCGACTATGATGACATCTTTCGACGTACCTCTGCTGTCTTCTCATCAAGCAGGTTCCAAAACTCATCCTTGGCTTGATCGGAGCAGCCAGTCTGCGGAGCATACGCAGAGAAGAATTGATAGAATCGCTCCTTAGCGGCGACAACGATCTTCATCAATCGATCGTCAAAGCGCTCGACGCTTACAATCGAGTCACGAAATCGTTCGGAGACGATTATTCCGACACCACTGGTGGTCCTGGGACTTCCACGTAGAACGGCCTTGAAGCCACGTCCTATGTCCCTTGACTTGCGGCAGGACCACCTCGTCTCCTGCACCGCACAGAAATCAACTCTCCTTCGCTCCAGTGCTTCAACCAACTCGCACGAGCGGCCCGTCAACGTACCCACATTCAGAGTAGCCACGCAGGTCCTGCTTACGTTACGGGACTTTCGGACTAGCTCAGTTGTCCCCCGATGCCGTCCCCGCATCAGGGACCCTCGCATACTTCTCACACTCGCCGGGCTCTGCGAGTGCGCGTCAGCTCCCGCGGACGCCGTAGCACTATCTCGATAAACGTTACTTACCATACACCATGTGATACGACATGGGTCTTCGTAGGCCGGCCTGTCACAAGAGCCTGTCGCCTGCATTCGAATATCCGTGATTAGCTTAGCTCGCAGAGCGAGCAGTTTCCAGTGGCACCACCATGGAGGAACGGACATCGCCACCTTGTAAGAAACACTTACGGTCGTTCAATATGAGATTTGCACTCTATTTGTGCAAAATGGTCACCATTTTTTCGCCTTCAAGCATTTCTACAAACGTCTATGATAGTTTTCCGGCCATTTAATTATACACGTGTCATAATTCAGAAAAAGGTCATTTCGAGCACAAATCATGTGTAAAAAAGCGGCTGTCATAGGAAACGAACCAACGACCTAGAAGCTGACGAGCCGCAGCAGTACTCCTGCGCCACCGCCGCTGACCATTATTACGGTGCTCCCATCCCCCACATCGCTCGCGCCAGCTGTGTCGCACGGCCCGCCTGTGGTGAGACCACCCGATTTCGGCAGGCCATAACTCGCACAGGAATTTCATTTTGCAATTTTGACACCCATGTTCGTAATCAGTGTCTTTCTAATGATTGGTCTCAACTTCAAGTTCCATGGGAGTCGAAACCCTCTCCTAGTAAGGCTCGCGTGTGTGGATATGAGGAACTTTGGAAAAACGGTCTCTTTGGCGAGCCACCTCTTGTTGGCTACGAATGGCGAGATCTTGGTGAATCCGCTGTGCAGCTCTCGAAATACTTTGATGTACTGAAACGCCCTATGTGAGATGGGCATTGATGACCGTCCTAGTTTTGACAGATGGAACGCTTTGTTCAGATCGATGTTTGTGACGCAGCTTGTGCTCTCACTGTTTCTTGTTCACAATGTGCATGTGCCAGCAGTTGTGCTGAATTCTCAACGCCGCTGTCCTTGTAGAATAGAGCTATCCTGAAGTCTCATATTTAATTGCAGTCGGCACAATTGAGACTCTTCCGTTCCTATTTACTGGTGAGCTTTCGCTGCTTAGCAGCTTCCTCAGACCTACAAGAACACTTCATACAGTGACCGTTGTTAATTTATAAAATAACAGCGAAAGGCACTAACCAAGGGAGCCTTACTGGCAGAGCCCCACCACAGCGGTGGTTCTCACAAATATAGTTACTCACATTGCAGCTGAGCTGCTGAAGCAGAACATGATAAACCTCAGTGCATCGGTCTGGTGATCCCTGGTGTTAATTTCGGAAGTAGGCCACTTTATTGCAATGGCTTCGAGTAGCCTCCTTTCTAGCGGGGTTATCAGTGAGCGGCGCAATGCGTGAACTTATTATACATTACAGGAGGGCTTTCATGGGTGTGGTGCAGGGAGCGATGTCGCGAAATGCTGTTGGTAGGATGAGGACCGGGATTTTTGCAACACTCGCAAGTGCTCGTTCACGCGTGTCTATAGAGGCCGCAATGTTTCTCCTATGCATTTCGGACCGCATCCTTCGCATGTAACCTATTACACTGTGCCAAGTAATTGACAAATTTTATTGGCTGTGCAATACGTGCAGTTGTTTCGGTCATATTTCTCTCCATAGATTCTCGATTCTGTAAGCAAGTGCTGGCGCTTTGACAACTCAGTTGACGTCCATGCCAACACGTTCGTTAACGTACGATAAGATTAATGATACGCTCCTCGGAATGAAATACGGTCACAAGTATCTGGCTTCTGCTGTGATGTAGCCGTTTTATTCCAGTATTCTCATAACCTCCACCTCTGCTTCCATAGCACATGTTTTGTCCATCGTGGCGATGACGTTCCCTGCCACATTCACCGCCATGAATTAGGGTGTGCACTTTGGGAGTGGAGCAGGATACTCTGGGATGCAGATTTTTTGTGGCAAACAAATTCCTTGCGACCATGGCGCATCCCAGCCTCGGTGTTGGGGGAAAGGGGAATCCATGTTCGTCAGGAGATTTTACCGTGAACTGGATATTAGCGTCCAAATGGAACTGGATATTAGCGTCGCGAAGTCATTGTGACGAAGGATTCTTCTTACATGTCATCTGTGTTCTATGGAAGACTTCTTGTGGAGCTTGCTTTGCAAGCGAAAGTTTCATTACCTTGAAGAGCTTTCCCATAGGTTTTTTGCCTTACAAGGTGCTCTCTATGTACGTCTACAGAATTTTAAATTCCGTACAACCGCAGCTTGAAGAAAGCGGATACACACAATTCAGAAGTCTTATGGTAGCGGGAAGGAGTCGGTTGCGCCGAAATGTTATCCGGGTAAAATTTAGCTACCAATCTATGTAGCACAAGAAGAGGATATTTGCCATCCTTATTGAATTTTTCGTTAAGGTTTAACAACAGTTGAACATGGAAGATACTGTCCTGCTCTGCTTCTATTGGGTGCGCTAAACACTTGAGTAAGGTTTGCGTTCAAGTCAGCTGACGAACATAGGATTGTCTTGAATACTACGGTTTGACCTCATGAGCCTGAAGAAAGCGGTTGTGCTGAATTTGGCTAGCAATCTTGACACCACAGATCGAAGTTCTTGCCAACAGTGTTCACGTAATGTCTTCATCCCAAGTCATCCTTTGAAGTCTCCTGGACTATATGTAAGAGTTCGGAAATCTGGTTAAATAAATTGTGAAGGGTATCTTTCTCTAGACAGTTTGACCATCTTTGGTTTTCTATGGGTTGGGAATCTACCACTATATAATTGAGTTAGCTAGCTGCCCTGTAGATGGTGAGGCGTATCCCACTCAGGTCGGAAGCCTGGCTGAGATACGCCTCGTGGAACCACGCGCAATCTCATGGAACCCCTTGCGACGCCTCCGCGTACCTCGCGCGGGCAACGTCTGCCGTTCAACATGGGATGTTCTTACGGCAGAGCACGCGTAGCCTCCTCCTGCTTGACACAACGGCATCTGCGCGCGTTTCTGAGTGCCTGAATCCAGAATACGGGTTCCCTTCGTCACATCACAACCTTCTGGAGTCAGAAGAGGAGACACAGTCGTCCTACGACGAGGGATCGCATTCAGAATAGAGCATGAGATGCTGCTGCAGCAGAAGAAACGCAGCCTTTTCCTGCTTGACACAACGGCGTCTGCGCGCGTTTCTGTGTCCCTGAATCCAGAAGACGGGTTCCCGTCATCGCACCACAACCGTCTGGAGTCAGAAGATCGAAAATAAAAGAAGCAGAGGTCACATCGTCGTCGTACGACGACCGGCCACATGCAGAACTCAGCATTATCCCATGTTGAACGGGAAAGTTTACCCGCGCCAGGTACGCCTCTGCGTATATCTCCCCAGTCCAGTATTTTCTCATGGTCAACTGTACGTTGAGTGCTCGCGAGTTCGACAGAAGTCCCACCTGAAAATTTGGTTAACACCAGGACTCAATTCGAAGCCAAACATAGTATTCACCGAGACGCTCCACTAAATGTTGCCTTTTTGTTGTTCTGTTAACAAAATTGTTTTGAAGATCACACGTACTTTTTGTGTGAGAGTATTTTCTCAGAAAAAAGCGCAAACCTATAACCCCGCGAAGCGGGCAAGTGCGAGACACGCCGTTAGGCGTGTCGGAGCACTTGTAATTGCATAATGGAATAATTAAGCTTGTGTTTGCAATTCAAGCCCTAAGCTTGAATTTCTCCAGGAGTTCGGTCCGTACTTCCGTGCAATTTTTGGATCAGTCCTAGTCGAGAGGCGCACATGGTGCTTCCCCATCATCCATCATCTGAATGTGACGAACTGTTGTTTTTAAATTGAGCTATTACAGAACGCGCAGTACGGATGGAGTTATCAAAACCATTCAACTGCAAATCATTACAAGCAAGATTTTCTTTTACGGACACAAAATCTACACCGTAACCTTATCGCTTATCTTACCGGTCAGTGGTATTCGCAAAGGCATCAAGAACTCATTCTCCACGTCGGCATTGTACTGGCGGTTGCGTTAATCATCGTTCCGGTATCTCTCTTTGCATGGTACCACGTGTTCGGAGCACATTTTTGGTGAAATGATACCCGAACAACGTAAAAAAATCAACTGTTGCGGCTATTGGGGAGGTGAACTTCCGGTCAAAGCAGACAGCAACACAAAAGAACTTAACCGGAGCAACATTCGCGATGGAACGTACGAAGCAACGGCGTGAAATGGACACATGAACGCCTATAAGAATGTAGAAATGGTGCGCGTGTGATAGAATCATTTCTATCAAATCATTTCTCACACTGACGTCTGCGATACTTTGACAAAGGAGGAAAAGGGCGATGCCGTAAAATTGCAGCGTAGTGCAGTAAAATCGCAGTTGAATGCTTATCATACCTATGCATGGAGTATGAAAATGCATGTGGGATAATGCGATGTCTTCATGGTGAGTATTTCCCGACTCGTTGTTTTCTTCGGGAGAACCACACAATTCACCTGATTACATGCGACACAACGAAATTGCTGTATTGCTTGCTCTTCATTGAGGCTCTTTCGTGTGACGGTCACCATGTCTTTTGCTTTCACAGCTATCTAGCCTCACCTCCTCGTTCAACGGTCCGCTTTGATACGTTATTTAGGCACCCATTCCTGTACTGAGCTGTATTTCAATAACCAGTCGACAATTATCGAACTATCGAACCCCGTCTTCTAAATCTTTGTTGCGTCTTTCAGATGCATGTGTTTTACTTCAATCTTCCTTGGATAATTGATGGCGAGGAATACAACTGCAGTTCTCGACCGCCCTCGGAATGGATGAGCAGGGGCTCAGTAAACATTCTGCAAGGAGTTTATTTTTTGACGGCAGGCGCCTTCTTCGTTGTGAGTTAGCATTAATAGCGAACCCTCGTGCTTGAATCTTGCTCCGTAAAGTTTCTTGAAAGGCAGCCTAACCTAACTAAGAATTGACATGAAAGCACTCATAAATCGCTGACTAAAAACACCCATATTTACGACAAAAGGTATGACCATTGCGGGCTCTCAACCGCACTGCCGCCGATAGCTTTATATACGAGAGATCTCTGCAGCTCAGCACAGCACCCTTCTGCCATTTATCCCGTCTATTCAGGGCTCTGAACTAGGACTCAGAAGGGGACGAGGAGTCCAAACAAGCCACGCTGTTTCGTCAACGCAGAACACTCTGAGCCAGATAGCGGCCACCTCAAGCGACAGTTAAATTCTTAGTATCATTCAAGTGTTCCAAGATGGCTACTTTTCTAATTTAAAGGATCACTTCCTAATTTGACATGAGCGTTATTTAAGGCATACTAAAGTTTTTAAGGAAGTCAAAAGGAATGTCCGATAAAAATTATTTCAATACTCCTCACACAGCAAATTCTTAAAAACAAATGCACTGTCCGAGTTGTTTCTCATCAATTTTTGCCTTTTTGCGGTTTACTGTTATTTCTGTTATTATTAAATTAGTAAATTTCATAATTTTAGGCATGTTTTAATGCCGTACAAAAATTAATTTTTCTGTGTAACAGACTTAAAAAGATTTCATACTGCACTCATCTAGAACATTACCAGATTTAAAAGATTGATATTGTTAATGCTGTGCATGTTTGTATGTGAAGTTGCGTCGCGAAGAATCGCTTGTTTTTTCGATTGTCTCGATTGACTCGTAACATTATATAGATCCCCATTCGGGCAGTTTTTATGTGCATTATCAATCAAATAAATATCACGACGCACTGTAGTAGTACGTGGCGAAACACCCTTTCATGTCGCTCAATATTTTTTGCTTTTTATGCTTTAAAATCAGTTTGAAAACATGCTAAGGTCTGAAAGCACACACGGATAAAATTTCGTAGTCGTTCAACAGTGTCTTAATTTATTCCAATCGGTGTGTTTTACAATTTTTTGAGGCTGGCATTTTCAGGCGTTTTTTGACCTTCTAAAACGTCTAAAGATTGTATAGGGAGGTGTCCAATTTGATTGCTGAGGTGTACTGGTCGGTTGTAGCACGGTTTAATTTAGTCATTGTATAAGGTGAATATGGTGCAAAAATCAGTTTTCCGCAGGTCTTCTAAAAAATTGCTTAAAATCGTTTCCGATTAAATCCGAATGAAATACTTACCGAGCGCGAAGAGGGGTATGTGTATCAAGCAGCTACGTTGTTTACTTACTTGTTCATTCTCTTTAATTCCTGTTTGCATGCAGGCGCTACTGTGCAACTACTGCATTCGAACAGCTGAACCACGTAAGGTAATAAGCATACATGTATTGTAACATGGATGTATTCAGGTGCTTTATTCGTTGTGTCTACTTGGCATGTTCCGCGGTCACCTCCTCAACTATCCCTGCTATCGTTTGATGTTCTTCAATGGCATCGTTGACATCGCTGATCTCTGTGTGAACTCACTCATTGCGTCATATTTTCATCTTGTAAGCTTCTCCGAATGTTGGCAGTTGATCTCTAGCAAAAGTCGAATTTGGAGATTACTCCCTAAAAACAAGAACACAAAAAAGGGCACCCTTCTGCGGAAACACTCCCCCAGAGGTCTACATACTGCTACTGCTCTGAAGGCTTTAGGGTTGAGGGTTTTAGTGAGCGAGTCATTAAATCTCCTTTATGGCAATATCAATGACAAACTCAGCCGTGCGCTTGTCCTATACCTTCATTGAGATCACCGGCCAGGAGGAGAGTTTCGTTTCCGCTTCTGCTGCCAAATCATTTGTAACGAAGCCCATTCGCTTAGTGAATGTTTTCCCCTTTCAAAATGGGACAGCAGGCTTTGGCGGTTGGTAATTATAAGGCATATGCTGTGATCTTGTTTGGCGCGATTAACTGACCATGGCAAGCTTGGCTTGAAGCAACGCTATTCAACTATTGGTGCTACTATACCTTTTACAATAAAAGCGAGAGTATGATGAAAGAGATCGCACTTTAGATTTGTCACCGCAGGTTCACATACTTGCCAAGTCGCACAGGCTTGGCACGACACTCGCACTTATTTCGTTACTGTGTCTAGCTGTTCTTATGATTAGCTGCATAAAAGAATGTGTTCAGACTGGTTCTGTCTTCTGCTCGGCGATGATCTTCAACTGGATTGTGGGACATTTGGCGTGGTGTGAGTTTAGAAGCAGTTCTATGAGCTGAACCGTTCATCAATGCAGCTGAAACTATCCGTATTCTACAACTATTTTGCATCTCTTCGAGCAGAAAGCTTCTGTGGACATGGAGGATCCTGTGTTTGTGAAAAAACACAGAAGCTATGCCACTTACCATGGCTAGCAATCAATCAGTCGCGCACAGGGTGGACATTGAAGCAAAGCTGCTAGGAGCAGTCGTATCTGGTTAAATGAAAGAAGAAAATTATTAACTTTAGCCCTATGGTGCGCGGCGACCATCAACTGCCTGGTGCTAGCCCTGAACCGTATTGCAGAAATGATTCCTTCCTGTTATTGCTTTCGGTTCCTCTTTCGAGGTAGGTCTGCTTTCGCAAAGGGGAACATCGCCCAGCAAGTGCCGTTTTCAGGCAAACTTCTTTATCTATGGATGGCTCTCAGTTTAATGAACATGACAGCTCAAGCATTCCTCACCAGGCCGATCTTATATAACACGGCTGTGTCCGCCTTTACGGTTGCCCCTATGATATCGGACGATACCGAATGGATGAGTTATCCAAACGAACTTCAGCGATATGCACTTCGTGGGTGCAACAGTTCTTTGCTGAACATGGGCTTTTTAGGAGGTTTCGTACTACACCGTGCTTCTCGTGCCTATACACAACATCACTGTGCTTGTTTTGATAACCCTGCTTTACTCTATTCTCTGTGCTTATGTGTTCCAGTTCGGCAAAATGGCAAGTGGAGGTATTGACAAGGTTCAAGTTCAGGTAGTTGCTTTAAAAGGTTTCCTAAATTTACAGTATTACAGTTTATTAATTTGCTAGTAAAGCAGGTGGAAGAAATCTTCATCAAAAATTTCATTAATCTCGAGAGCTTAAAAGTTTAAGCATTCAGGCAGAAGTGGGCCATCATCGGTCTCTACTGGAAGATCCTCCTGGATAAAACCCGAAGTTTATTAGGGCCGCTCCGCAGCGGACGTGATAGGAGACTTTAAGAATCATTAACCTGTAAAAAACTTTAATTAGGAGGACGGTTAAAGATGGGGCTAGGATGCGAACTAGTAGCATTTTTATATTTATATGTACGTTTAGACTTCAATTTGCGAACAATATGTAGTATGTATGTAACAATCGAAGAAATAAAACGCTTCGACGACTGCAACGACAGGCGCTTTGACCGCATAGCGCAGAATACATCGAAATAAAGTTGCAAGCGGCACAGTTTCGTTACGAAACTTCTATAAGGCATGAGGGACGAAATCAGCTTATTGAAGCCAGAAAGTAATGAAGAGTGTACTCCGTCATGAAGCAGCCTGTTGAAGGTTGAAAGCGCTGTGATCGGAATGTTTTTATGACGACTCGGTGACCCAACTGCAATACTCAGATTATATTCTAGGGAGCTTCTTCTTGTTCTTTCTCCTTCAGCTTCTGTCCAGCTCCGGCGCGGGGTCCGTATTTCTGGTACCATGTCTCCATCTTTCTCGATCCTGCGCTAAATCAGGGTAGACACCAGTCCTTGTGTAACGTATCAGCCCAGCGCTTCCAGACGCTTCCAGAAGTTAAGGCTTATCTTACGGACAAAAAAATCAATTCTTTTTCGTTCCAGTACCTCAACCAACTCGCAGCATGCCAACTTTATAAAAAGAAATTCATAGACCTTATTGAAAGTGCTCAGAATAACTTCACTCGCAAGGTTCTTATGCGCTGTACAGGTCTAGGTTATCAATACATTCCCAATGGAGACGAAAGACGGAAACAACTTGGGCTACCTAGTCTGCAGAGTAGGAGAGCTAGAAATGATCTCCTGATGGTTTTTAAAGTGATTACAGGTAGAACTGAACTAAATTCTAGAGATATTTTTAACCTATTGCCCTCTAGAACTAGAGGAGCAAATGCTAAGCTGAGGGTTCCAGCTACTAGGTCACAGGTTCGTCATAAAAGCTTTCCCATAAGAGTGATTCCGCTATTCAATAAGCTGCTTAATGAGAACATTCTTTCTCTACCGCTCTCTGCCTTTAAAAAAGTGATTTTGTCGCGTAGACACTTAGGGGTTTCCTGATGAAATCATTCATTATTGCAATTTAATTTACATCTTTCCTGCACTACTATGTTGGATTTTGTTGGAGTTTTTCTAGTGTCTCTCTAACTGTGTTTCCTTCCTTTGAAGTTTACTAGTGTTTGTTGCACTATGTTCCTGAGTTTGTTCTAATGTTGTGTTTCGCGTCTAGATGTTGCTATTATTCGCGTGGGCATGACCTGCGCCTCCAAAGATAAAGATAAAGATAAAGAAACTTTCAGCGATGCCACGCGGGTCCTGCTTATGTTAAGGGGTTTCGGACCACCTCGGTTGCCTCCAGATGCGGTCATCGCATTAGGGATCCTCGCATACTTCTCACATTCGCCGGGCTTTGAGAGTGTGCGTCGGCTAACGCGCATGCCGTAGCACTATCTCGAAAACCATGAACTGACATGCACCAATGCGATGTGTAGTGGGTTTTCCGAGCTGTCACGAGCGCCTGTCGCTGCCTTCGAGTGTCGTGCTCAATTCGCATAAGGGAGCAGCTCCAATGGCACCTCGTGGAGGAGCGAACATCACTACAACAATGCTGTTTATCTTCAAAAAAAATTTTCAACGTTTAAAGCGATTAAAAGAAGTAATGTTTTGAAATACGTGGAGATTCCAAAAACACGTCAGTTAAGCATGACCAACCTTACAAAAAATTGTGTCGACCAGGGGCCGGATTCATCAACGACTTACGTAACTTTAATGTAGAATTGTAAGCTTATCAAGCGATGTGGTGAGCGATAAGCCAGTTAAAAGCTCAGATAACGCGGCTTATCAAGCGATGCGGTGAGCGATACGCTTACAATTCTCCGTTAAAGTTACGTAAGTCGTTGATGAATCCGGCCCCAGAGGACATTTGCGAGGAATACAGTGTCATACGGGCAACTGTAGGAAACCACGAAACGTTCGAAGAAAATAATGTGTTAATAGAGGGCTGAAAGCTAAGAATGCACAGCGGAAGAGGGGTGCAAGGGAAGAGGAAGTGGGCACCCACGAAAGCATCACTACCGAAGTGCAATGTTGTACTTGAGGTCGACTGATTGCGCATCTCGTTGAACCCACACTAAAGAATCAACCTACACAAAACTATTCCAAATACCCCAACTGCTCTAACTTGTTAGAGAACATATACACTCTTTATGGAATAGAGGAATCACGGCGAAAGAAGGTAGAAACAGGATCGACGCAAAGGATTTAGCCACAAGGCACGTCCCTGCTTCAGGGTAGATTAGCGTACAATGATTCGCCTTAAGCATTTCAGTAACAAAATTAGGGGAGGGGATACTGATGATGCTTTTGCAACGTAATTTCAGCTGTTTGTGCAAGCTCTACTGATCTGCACAACCACGGCCATGACTGCGTCGCTTTATGTCTACCTGGCCTTATTCGACGTTCCGCCTGTCATTTTTATCGCGACGAACGTTGTTTGGCAGCTGAACCACGGTCAGTAAACTAGTGTAGCTTCAAATGAAGGCAACTGCGATACCGCGTTCTTCTGTCTGGAGTGAAAAACCCTGGTTCTTCCAATGCCTCGATATTGCATGTAGATAAAAGCTCCGTAAAATTCCAACAGCCAAACGACGGTTGAGCGCCATCTCTTTTTGAACTGCGCTATCCCACTCCTTGTTTTAATCATAGTTAAGGTTTTGATGTAATCGTAGCTGGGTGTGTCGCACCCTCTCTAGGGGCAACCACTTTTCACCATTTTGTTTGTTCGATTATTCATTGCGTGGTAGTTGTAAAATTGGCTGCCACATTTTGATAGAAACAATTGTTTCTATCAAGACCATCAGCTTAACTGGTTCCATGCCGATATCAGCGGCCACCTCATCCCGGATACGGGTGGGTGCTGATCGGTCCCGCGAGGTGTGGATGTTGCGTTCGATCAAACGGCGCCGGTGGTGTAATGGCGCAGAGCATTCCCGCCCGGTCAGAGGGAGGTGCGGGTTTGAGTCCCGCCTGGCGCTAGAAGTTTTGATCGCAACAAAACATCGTTGTGTTGGCTGCCACATTGTTTGGAGGTGACGTCTGATAGACTGCCACCACGGAGCAGCTCTTCAAAAATAAAGCCCAATATCGGCCAGATAGAGGTTTTATTTTTTTCTTAAAATATCTTTTTGAATAGGAGGCAACAAATATTTTTTCAAGCTTCTCGTTCATACCATTACCTTACGATGCTGCCAGCCGGTTCTAGATACCTACCCAACTTCAATAGGGGTCACTAATGTCGTTATATTTTAGGCCTTCATGGCATCGTCTACATAATCTTCAATCAGCACATACGCAGGGAAGTAATAGGAATGCGAGGCCTCGCAATGAAATACGTTCTGAATTTAATAGCTACCATTCGCTGTGGTCGAACGGCGGGCTCTCGCAACGCATGGACGTGAATCTGAAGGCGATATGGAAGGGACCACTTTCAATATTATCAAAACCCCGATGCTTGTTGGAGACAATATGACGTCTTATGCTTGCAAGCCTGATGCTGTTCAATGATGGTGAGTTCGCGAGAGTTATGTGAGGGGAACTATAACTCCATCAAGGAGAAAAGGTCTCACAGAAAATCACACACATGGAGAAGTGAAACGAAAATAAACCTTCTCCCTAGACTTCTACCTAGAGGTAATCACTGTTCTAAATTATGTCACAAAGTAGGTACAAATTCACTGCTAGCATTCTTCTGTAAGGCAAACTGAGTTTTTTGGAGAACTGTATTTCGCTCGAAGCGGCTATTATTCCGCTCCAGTCTTCCACAGAACTTATCTTTGCCACATATAGAATATGCGTGAAAATTTAGAGGAGTAGTAGGACCTTAAAGCCCATACAGCGCTGGACGGCGGGGTAGCAAATCCAAAGAGTGATAGCAAAATGGATCCACGCTCTTCCTTGCTATGAAACATCAAGTGAAAGCGAAAATCGCGCCATGAAGCAAGTGAATCAGTTAACTGTAGAGAAAGTGACCTCCTCGGAATAGACAGTCGGTGTTCGAGAGAGTCAGAGTGTGATTTTGCAACACCAAGTAATCTCTATGTTCTCTGATCTTGAAACCTCGGCATCGTTATCAGTTGTGTTGTTTCTGCTTCTCTGCCAGCGAGGTTGGTCAGCAGACCAGTAGCTACTGAGGCTCACTAACGATAAAACCCCATTTCACTCCTGGTCGTTGAGCTCACGGGGCGATGCAAACGGCGGTAGATCGTTTGTGATAGACAGACACTCACTTGTTCTGTTCCCACTAGGATTTCTGGTAGAAATCTAAAGCGCTTCGAGCGCTTTGCTCGAAGAAATCTCGGCCTCGAACGCCAAAACCTTGCACTCGATATCAAAGTGAATACCGTTGTGAACTTCAATTCTGTGCTTGCCGAGCAGTGTTAAAAGGTTACCACCTCGTTTCCCAGCCAGGTGTTCTTCGATACGTATCCACATCGGTCTACTAGTCTCCCCAATATATGTACTACCACAGTCACGACACCGAATCTGATAAATTACTCCACTTTTTGACCAGTCGCCAGTTCTAGTGTGTGGGCAATTATGTAATATGCACTGCTGCCTGTCGTAACGTCCATTCCACACAAGTTGCTTTTTGAAGCTAATTAAGGAATATTGACCTGAACAACATCATCTTGCATCTGTGCACGAGTAATATTAGGTTGTCAGGAAAGTTCTCAGCGTTTTACTATTTTTCATTTGTCCACTTTTAAGTAATTTTTTTTCAGAATTTTTTCTGACTGAATAATTTACGTTTCAATGTTGTTTTATACTTATGTTTTTGAAGGGCTTATTGAAGTGTGCCGAAGGAGCGATTCCGGACGATATTTTATCTTAACTTCAAATTGGGGCGGTCGGCAGCCAAGACAACTCGACAAATCAATCAAGTGTGAGGGCTAATAATGTTGGAAAGCAATGCGCGCCAGGTTCAGTAAATTTTGTACCGGAGATTTCACACTGGAAGATGACCCCGTAGCGGTCTACCAATAGCAATCCTTGACCGATTGAAGGAAGTGGTGGAAGCTGAACAATCCCAAAAAGTTCGTGGGATCGCGGAAGAGCAAGGCGTAAGTAAAACTGCTATTGCAGATGCTCTGAAACGGCTCGGGAAGGTGAAGAAGTTCGAAAAGTGGGTGCCCTACGAGTTGAATGAGCGAAAAAATTTCACGCTTCGAGATTTGTTTTTCTCAACTTTTACGCAACAAAATTGACCCGTTTTTGGATCGTTTTTGGATCTTTTCATCACTTGAGATGAAAAATGGATTTTGTATGATAACATGAAGGTTTCGGAGAGCGGATGAAAGCCGACTAACTCCCTAGGCATTTTCCAAGAGCGAGCCTCCACCAAAAAGTAATGGTGCTGTGTGGTGGTTGGCGGATTTTGTCGAATCTCGACCATCTAATTTTTTCGCTGATGAAGTAAGTCGGCTGGTGGCCCGTTGCCAAAGGTGTGCTGATTCGAACGGTGCGAAATCCGATAAGATTTGAAAAATTTATCGTAGTTCAAAGTGAAGTACTCAAAACTCTGAGAACATTCCGGACAGCCTAATACAACTTTGAATTGCTGCAGTAAGCTTATCAGAAATTAAGGCAAAGCACAGCGAAACTCCGTTTTGACGTGAGAGAGCTCGGCCATTAGCAGGTCTTCTATGGCGTGAAACTGGCGTTGCGTAACCATTTTCCGCAACTATCGAAGAAGCTAACCATAGAGATTCAGGCTTAGTAGTTTATCTGTACATACAGCCGGCGCAGTCCTATACATGTTTTTAGCAACAGAGATTGTTTTGCTGCAACTTGCACGCACTTTTGTGTTCAAATACCTGGGATCAGCAATAGCGCCTGACGGCGGTCTAATGGTTGAAGTGAACGCACGTGTGAGTGCAGCTTGGTCCAAGGTGCGGTGGTTTACTGGCATGCTCTGCGATAGGAAGATACCAGAGCACCTAAAGTCGAAGGTTTTCAAAGCAATCGTTCGGCCAGTAGCAGTCGTACGGCGCTGAGTGTTGGCCTGCGACCAAGGAAGTTGAAAAGCACCTCAGCGTCATGGAGATGAAGATGCTGCGCTGGACGGCTGGAGTCACCGGCACGGACCGCATCCGAAACGATACCATTCGGCAGAAGTTCGGTGTCGCGCCGATAACAGACAAGATGCACGAAGCTCGCTTGTAATGGTACGGTCACGTTCAGCGTGGGAAAGAAGACAGCTCAAGCAAGATAAGCTTTGAGTTTTAAGTGTCAGGAAGGCGGCCTAGGGGACGCCCGAAGCAGCGTTGTTACACATGAACATGAAAGTAACAGGCTTCCACCCTGATCACGCGCAGGATCGGGAAAGGTGGAGTCACGACACCAGAAGAGCGGACGGCGAGACGAAGCGGGACAAACGCTGAAGAATAAGAAGAAGAAGAAGAAGAAGAAAATCGTTTTGGTGTAGACGGATGTGCAGATGAAGTACGCTGTAGTATGCCCTTAAAGCTTCTTTTGCGAAGCATTTCGCGCTGATTTTGTCGTGTGATACTTTGACCTGTGTGTTGATCTATCCCTATCTCATTGCATAGGTTATAGTATCATAAGGCATCATCAGCGTGAAATGGTACCACAGAAGAAGCTCCAAGAACATTCTACTGCATGCTTCCTCTGCGCATCCGTTTGCAATAAAACGAGCTGTTGTTAAAAACATGCTCAGGACTGCAGCGGTTGTACGTATATTTGAAATTCCGCAACGCCAGTTTCATGCCATAGAAGACCTGGCTACAGAAAACCAACTGAGGACCGAGCTCTCTCACGACCAAACAGAGTTCCGCTATGCCTTTCCTTTATTTCTGATAAGCTTACTGCAGCGATTCAAAATTGTACAACTCGTGCACAGTTGCAAGATGATATTGTTCCAGTCAATAATCCCTCAAATAACATCAAAAAACAACTTGTGAGAAATAGACTTTACGACAGGCAGTGCATAACAGATGTATTATTCGCCTACACGTTAGAACTGGCGACTGCTTAAAAAGTGGAGTAATTCTTCAGATTCGGAGTCGTGACTGTGGTAGCACATATATTGCGGAGAGTAGTAGACCGCTGGGGATACATATCAAAGAAGAGGGAGACGAGGTGGTAACCTTTTAGCACCGCTCGGCAAGCACAGAATTGAAGTTCACAATGGCAGTGAGTTTGATATTGAGTGCAAGAGTTTGACCTTCGAGGCCGAGTTTTCTTCGAGCAAAGCGCTCGACTGCTACACTCAGTGGTGGAAGGTCGGGTGAGTTCATCTTCAGCATTTGTTGAGTTTCGCGCCGTTCTTGACTATAGGTCAAAATGGCGGTGTGGGGGCGTTTGATCGTGTTATGGCTGGACGATCACAGTGGTGGTCGTGTGTAGCCCGCCCGTAGCCGGCAAGTAGAAAGCCGATGACCACCCACGTAGGCGTGGTGGTAATCCGCCAAGGCAGGTCAAAGTAACGACCGGCGGGAAAACGGGGCGCATATAAGGCCGCTGCCGAGACCCTCAGGGGTCGTCGTCGCAGGTCGCCGCCGAGGGTCACCGAGGACCAAGGAGTTCCAGCCGCCAGCCAGCCTACCTCCACCGCCTCCGTCGTCGTCGTCGTTGGAGTGGAAGCTGTATTCTACTAATAAAACTGTATTGTTCTCTGCTGCTTCGTCACGCGGAAGTGAGGCTCTCTGTTAATACAGAGAGCAGTGAAAGAGACCTCAGAGGTCTAGTAGCAGTAGGAAGAGACCCCAGAGGTCTAGTGAAGTTGTATCCTCAGGGATACAACAGATCGGATACTTACTTTCTTTTTTACTTTGATGGTCCTTTTGTTGGCTGGAGGTCTTTTAAGCGGGGACCACAACTCTTCCAGACCGCTTGATCTCTGGCTGCTTGCATCCAGCGAGGCAGACTCCGCTCACTGAAAGATCTTGAGAATGAGTCTGCCCATCGCGTTGGCGGTCGTCCCAGTGGTCTCATATGGTCTCTCGGGAGCCACTCTGTGACACGGAGACTCCACCTATCGTCCTTTCGTCGAAGCCCGGCCCTGCGATATTTGGACTTCTTCATGTACTGCAGCGGGTCTGCTAACTGCGACTTCTCCCGTAGCTCTGAGCTTCATAGGCCTTCTTGCCATTGCTGACGAAGGCGTGTCCTCAGAAGACATCTCTCCAGTGCGCGATGCGCAGTTTGGCGAATGTCGGACCAGGTTTTCGTCGCGTAACACATCGCAGGCAGTATAGAGGCGTTTGATCGGATAGATTACAAATTTAAGACTTCGAGCCATCTTTAGATCTCTGAAGACGACGAAACGGTCCAAACATCAGGCCTAATGTGAACTTTTCGCCTACCAACCTCGCTGGCACAGAAGCGAACACATCACAGCTCAATAACCATTTGTAGCTTCTTGTAAACCTGATTGCGGTAAGGCACCTCTATAGCGCAATGTTCATTCTCTCTTTCATTTGTGATTACTGCGGTTGTACTCGTAACGCATGATTGTGTAACAGTCTTTTGACTTCCACATTAATTAGTTGCTGAAATATCTTTTATACCTTTTTGACATTTTTATATATCAGAGTTCTAAGAATTCAGGTAATCCCAATTTGTTCATGGTCGGGTTTCTGATAACTCGAAGTGGGGCGAATCCGAGAAATTTTCCAGGAATCATTAATTCGCCAACTTCGTTGAACATGCTCGTACGATCTCCTCTCGATGTAATGTCAAACAAGGCGGCTGCTTTATATTTTTTTAGAAGTGCTCAATAGAAAGCGGAAAATGTGTCAGTCCAATTTTGCAGGATAATAATTCAAATTATAAAAAATAAAGGCCGGCGTTACTCAGTAACGTTTCGGGACGTGCCAGTTATTCTATAATATCTCTATGTAATCTCGTGTAGGCTCATATAATGCGACCTGCGATGCGCAACCGATAGACATGTCAGTGTTTAATCCTTCGCAGTCAATGTAAAACATAAGGAAATGTAGAATTCAAAAAGTAAATGAAGGTGTAAAATATTAGAGTTTTTAAAATTATAATTAATTAAAGAATGTTATGTCACAAAATATAAAACATATAAAAAGGTTCGTTTCGCCACTGCTTTCAGACGAACCTTTGTGTTATACTGTTTCCTATGTTACAAGTTGGTTGCAAATCTCCAACCACGGAGGGGTAGAAGGCTTGGTTGGCCGGGGCAGGAAATCCGAACCAAATACCTTGAGTCAGAGTACACGCGACACAGGCGCCTACTCCGGTCGTGCCACCATGCTTCCCCCCCCCTCGGGGTCACACACATATCATTTATCACACAAAAAATCTCTGATCCAGATTGTCAAACTGTTGGACACCCGTCCAGCAAGTTGAAAAAGAAAGACTGTGGGAAAAATATGCTTCCGGAAGGTGCATGTCACGAAGACACACTGCGGGAGCTAGGGAGCGCTCCGTTGCTACTACCATAGCCGCGCAGCCAGTCGGACTACGGTTCAGCCGCGCCGTCAGAAGACATTATTGGCTGCCGCAATTAATTTAGGAGTAACGGCGCATTCCGGCATTCCTGCGCTGCGTCTTCGTGACGAGTACCAATAGGAATAACTCAGGTAGTAGATTTTTGGTGGAGAGTTCCATCTAATATGGCGCTGGATTGCATCCACTTGAGGGTCACAATCAGGACGGATTGCTTTCCACGACTGTCTTTCCATTTCCCGATAGTCGCAGTTCAATATAACGAACTAGGAGACAGGCGGTACAGGCGGCGTGCACAGGTCACTATAGAGATGGCCACCAGAGGAACGTGCTGTCATAACGTCATGACACAATGTACCTGTAAGATGGTGTCTCAACGAAGAGTAGCTTCAAGCCCGTTGTTTTCTTCGAAGGAAACACGCAATTTTCCTGATTGCCAGTTTCAAAATTGCCGCATTGCTCTTTCCTCACTGAAGGCTTGTCTCGGAAATGGGCACATTCTCTTTACTCGGTAAGCAATATCAGTATGTGATGTGATGCTTCATAAAGCAATCGACATAGTTTTTCGTGTTTAACCCCTATACCATACCACCGCGACCCGTAGCCGGTGGTATGCCATAGGCCTAAGACAACTTTCTTTCAAGCAGGTGGTTGATTATTGGTAAGGATTATAACCGCAATCTCGATCGCTCATAGAGTGTTCCTTATTTGGAACAGGTTTTTGTTGTGCTTCGCAGTACTCTTTCGTATTCTCATGTTTCGTTTTTTAGATGCATGTATTCCATTTTAACCTGCCGTGGTTGATTAGTGATGAGGATTACAACTGTAACTCTCGATCGCTCTTAGAATGGCAGAGCAGGGGATCGGTGAACAATGTGCAGGGAGTTTACTTCGCAACAGTGGGAGCGTTCTTTGTGGTGAGTGATTCAGACAGTATTGAAGCTTGCTTATCAATCATTTGTGTTCATGCTCATTAAATGTTTATTGAGGCTGCGCGCGAATCTGCACAATGTCAAAGCCACGCCTGTTAAAAAAGAAATTTCCGAGAGATACGGAGGCCACACAAAAAACTAGAATGAAAAACAAAGGTGAGGAAAAAGCTGTTCGTAGGGCGAGGGGTCGCATCAGGTCTTCTCCGAAAGCGGCGGGTCGTAAATTTTCGGCAAAGAGCAGACGGACGCCACGCTTGACCCTTGCCTAGAGTTGGCTTGATCCTTCTCTTATCACAACTGTTTGCACCGCTGGAGCCTCGGACATTCGCTATCGAGCAGCCTCACACTTGCTATTGGGGTAAAAACCTGTCTCTATGTATATACATATGTATATACGTGTGTATACATAGTAGGCACCTACTTATATGCATATGCACATATCTATGTAGGTACGAGCTGATATATCTGGATATATGGCTACACAAGAATTCTGCAACACTCTAGCAACAGGAGCCAACCCTTAAGCCTAATGGTATACTTCCATAGAAGCGTCAACGAGGTGCAGGTAATCGCACCGGGGCCCTCACCTGTCCAATCGGCGCAGCCCGCCACACCCCACTGCAACAGGTTCTCACCGCAACAGCAAGTGGTTGCGCGGTATGTCGAGAGCCAGTGTTAGAGTATGTGCCACGAGGTTGTTAAGTGGAACTACTGGCGAAGGCCTAACGTATCGATGGTCTCGTCGTCTTAAGAGGCCTAAAACGGTTCGAGGCTCTACCTCTACAACCTGCCCGACAAGCCGACAACACTACGCGAAGAACCAAAAGGTGAAGACGAACTCACAGGATGCACCACCCTGTGAGTGTATCGATTCGACTACTACAGTGGTGCTCCTGAGAAACTTTATCGAACGAATGAATGAACAAATAAATTTTATGTCAAAAATTTCCGAGCGAGAAATTAATTAAGTTATTCGAGGCTGAAAATTTTCGAGCGAATGAACGATGGATTTTATTCGATTTGGAAAATTTTCGAATGATTGAAAATTGAATAAGCTCCGACTTTTCATTCATTCGAATAACTTAATTAATTTCTTCAGTCGCAAGCCTTGATTCGATTCGATGTGCTCGTGAGAACCACCGCTTCCTCCGATTACACGAGGCCCTTGGATCTAGCAGACCATCATTATCACCATGTAAAGGGAAAGCACGGCAAGAAGAAAGAAACAACGTGCTCTATCTCTGATAGAGAGCGTTTTGTTAGCAAAGGACAAAAAAGAGTTAAGAAAAACTGCCACGGTTAACCAGAAAACATAAAGGATAAAAAGGATAAAGGACGGCGTTATTCAATCCCTTCTGGGATGCGCCAGCGCATTTTACTTCTACGGGATGTCGTGGAGGCGACATGAATGCGTATTTGGCCATACAATGACTTGCGGTGGCCAGCCGATGAACAAGTCAGCGCTTTATCCTTCCCAGACAAGTCTGGTACCAATTCACCGACCCCGGAGGGATGGAAGGCTTGGTTGGCCTGGGCGGGAAATCCGAACCAGGAACCTGGTATCGGGTGCACGCGACAGTCGCGCCTCCTCCGACTGCGCTACACGCGTCCACTGCGCTACACGCGTTCACCAGAAAACATAGGCACAGTTAACACCAACTTTTGTCATGCTGTTAAAAATGCTGTCAAATGTCTGCTGATTCTGAGAGGTTTGCTGGATTTGCGATGATAGATATACTTCTGAGAAAAATTCTTCGAACGAAACCGCTACTGAGCTCAGGTGCTTTACTCGCTGTGCCTTCTTGGCATGCTGCGTGGCAACTTCCTCAAGCATCCCTGCTATCGTTTGATGTTCTTCAACGGGTTCATTGACATCGCTAATCTCGTTGTCAACTCATTCGTCACATCGTACTTTCACTTCGTAAGTCTTCGAACATATTTATATGTTACATTATGTTGTTTGCCATTATGCTTATTACAGCTGCATGAGACAACTGTTGTATGTAAAAACAAAACAGAAACTACGTGACTTACGTAAAATGGAAGCAGAGATTTAAAGCATAAACCAAAACACAGGAGAAGTTGAGAATTGAACATGACATGAGCGAAAGCTACAAAGCTGTCGTACACTAAAGAAGTGTAAAAAAAAACGAAGAAACTTGACGTATTGCTCCTATTATCATTTCGACTTTGCAGTCTCAGAGGCAGCATGTGGTCCGGCCCAAAACTTGCAGAAAAGAAGAATACGGAGCAAAAAATAAAAAGGAGTCAGGTCCGGTATGGTTCTTCACGGAATCTGCTCCACGGCAGCAATGCGCGCTCTGCTCAATTCGCCTCATCTCGTAGTGAAATCTAGGTGGTGTGCGCAGGTCTGCCTACGGTAATCGAGCGCGTCGCTCCGCCCCCACAGTAATGGGAGGCACCTAGCGCAACGCACCCCCTTTTGTGTGGGATTTCTTCACCCATTGTAAAGCCCAGAAACGGGGGCAAAGTGTAGTAGTCTATGGGGGACGGACATCCTACCCCTCGTCCCCCTGACGCGCCCACCGCAACCCCTGGGCTTGCTCAAGAGTCCAGAGGCTGCTTTACGAGATAGTGAAGACGCAGACATTTGCAGCGCCTCTGTTTGAAGGGCGGAGGAAGAACGCCACTCCTCTGCCACTCCTCTGCAGGCCTTCGAAATTAAGTCTGTATCACGCTATGAGGATCCACATTATGTCATAGCCATCAAATAGCTACGAACTAAAATAGCAGCTGATGCACTCCAACCGCCTGGTTGCAGGATTCGTATTTTGAATTTCGCTTCCTCTTTGAAAGGTGCTGCACCAATTCATATTTTACCAAGACAGAAGCTCACAGTTTAGTGTCTCAGCGTTATTTAACATCCCTTATGACGTTCTAAACAATCCTTAGTAAGGTACCTTTGTTTAGCAGCCCAATTCATGGATAAGGGGACTGCAACCAGTTTCCTTCTCAAAAGCTTGCATAAATTGGATGTGATGCTCTCCGCACCACAATTTTTAGGATTGGTAATCTTGTCTTAAATATAGGAGTGACGAAACAATTTTTCTAACGTTGACGTGCCTTGTCATGAATTATTGAAATGATAGACAGGGAGGCCAAGAACCTTAAAAAAATGAAGTGTAAAGGGATAAAATCAATGCAAATAGTGAAGAATTTGACAAACTGCTAATCAACTCGTTGAGAAGATCAGCTTTAATCCATGGAGTATTAGTGGAGCTCGATTGGACCAGATTAAATGCAAAGTGGGATTTTTCAACTGGAAGGTTTTCTCAAATCATTTGCTAGCCTATTTGCCTTTTTCGTAGCAGAGGATACCGCGACGCCATCCTCTACCAGAGAGCACACAAAAGTCTTATCGTTGATTTTGTTGACGTGTAAGACTTTTGGGTGGCTTCCAGATACTATTGCTTTCTTCTCTAATTAGCCATTGTATAAAGTGGTAGGAAGAATTTTCGCTGTTTTTCCATGTGCACCTTTTTCTTCTTCAAACTGGGCTGCAACAAGTTTTCTTGTGTATACATTGTTTTATTATTATTTTATTTTATTTCGTATTCTTGTATGTGTGTGTACGTAAGTAGAGTAGGGTGTGTGCATACGGATTTATTGCATATCATTATTGTTATTACCGGATGTCCACTTCCCGTCTCCAGGAAGGTGGAGTTTCCAAAGAAGTACAATCGCGCCCTTCTACTATGCGATTTAAAATCTGGCATGTCAGTAGTCACATCTACAGTACCGCGCATGTCTTTTGGTCAATTCCCGAAAAAGCCGCTTTGGAGCGTTCCAAAGCGGCTTTTTTATATAACTTTCTTTAAAATCAAGCGCTTGTGAAAAGAAACATATATTTGAGCTCAGCAGACCGAGCTCTATCTTTTGACATATAAATCAATAGAGTTGAACAATGCATATAGGCCGGACATAATCAATCGAGTGGACGCGAGAGCCTGTAGAGTGACAGTTTGGGGAATTTTATTGAAATTCCCAGCCGCCCTACCCAGAAATTGCCTTAAGACTGTCCAGCTTGCCTTTGGAGTGCGCCGTAAACAATGCATACAGAATCGAACCTATCAATCGAGTGGGCGCGAGAGCCTGTAGAGTGACCGTTTGGGGAGTTTTATAGAAATTTCCAGCCGCTCTACCTAGGAAATGCTCCTAGCCTGCCCAGCTTGCCTTTGGAGTGCGCCGTGAACAATGCATATAGAATCGAACCTATCAATCGAGTGGGCGCGAGAGCCTGTAGAGTGACAGTTTGGGGAATTTTATTGAAATTCCCAGCCGCCCTACTCAGAAATTGCCTTAAGACTGTCCAGCTTGCCTTTGGAGTGCGCCGTAAACAATGCATACAGAATCGAACCTATCAATCGAGTAGGCGCGACCACTCGCAAATTGCACGCGCGAGTGTGTTCAATGCGCAATAACTCTGTCGAGATCGAATCGTTCCGGCTGCGGCTTGTGGATTTCGTAGGCAGTAGAAATCTTTAGTAGTACGCGAAAGTGCAGCGTTATAGCTTTTAAAGAAGCGAAATTATAGCGGCGCGAAAATGCAGGTTAGCCGTGTGGGACACGATTTTTTCCGACTTCAGTCGACCCCTGCAGGAAGACGCGGCGTGCTAACGGCATGCAAACGCGTATGCTAGCAGAACACTGAAGGCACTTTACGATGACATGCTCGCCACTCCTCAGCTGCCTAAACTGCCTTGCCCTCATCTGCCAGTTTAGAGCGGCGTAAGAAAGCGGTTAGAGTTTCTTGCGCTCTTACTCACCCAGATTTGAGCTTTCGAATCTCACAATGGTACCGTTATCTTCAACTCGAAGAGCTCTATCGACCGGTAGTACTCTCGACCAATTTCGGAAAAATGGATTTTTCGACGATTTCCTGTCGAGGACGTGGGCGCCCGATCCGAGCCTGCGCGGGCGAGACGTCATAGAAAATCGATATCTTAGAATTGGGCCATGCTAGATACCATTCGGTCCAGCTTTTCATGCTGAATTGAATGGTGTTATTGGGAGTAGGGAAAACTGTAATCTGGGCGAGTAAGAGCGAGGAGAACATGGACCGTTGTTGTATTGCATTGCACGCGCGGCCGTGTTCTGAGCGCGATAACTCTGTCATGTGTGAACCTGTCCGGTTGCAGCTTGTAGGTTTTGTAGGCAGTAAAATGTTCTAATAGTGCGCTGAAACAGAGCGAAGTGGCTTAGGATTGGACTAAGTTACGGCGCTGCGAAAGTGCAGGTGAGCCTTGTGTGACTCAATTTCTTCCAATTTCAGTCGACCACTACGGGAAGATCCAGCGAGCAAACGGCCTACAAATGCATGGGCGAGTAGAACGCTTAAGGTACTTTACGACGACATGCTCACAACTCCTCAGCTGCCTGAACTGCCTTAGCCATTTTAGGGCGGTGGACTTAGCGTTGAAGTTTCCTGCGCCCTTACTCGCCCATATTTGAGTTTTCGACACTCGCAATAACACCGTT
>CANDYH010000464.1:0-21328 GCA_947396885.1 Heligmosomoides polygyrus polygyrus | reverse complement strand
GGGAATAAAAGTTTTATATATTATTAGATTAAAGTCTTATATGCTATTAGATTATTTATTTTCCTGACGGTAGGTCGCAGAACTGGCGGTAGGTCTGGCTTATAATCTGCAATCAAAAGAAATGTCACGGGTGGTACCCTTTTTTGTATAATATTTATCCCAGTTACCTACATTCAGGGCGCGTGGAGCGCAGTCGAAGGAGGCGCCGGTTGTCGCCTGCATCCGATACCAGGTTCCTGGATCGGATTTCACGCCCAGGCCAACCAAGTCTTCCATCCCTCCGGGGTCATTGATTCGTACCAGACTTGTCTGAGAAGGATAAAGCGCTGACTTGTACATCGGCTGGCCACCGCAAGTATGGCCAAATGCGCATTCAACTCGCCTCCATGACATCCCGTAGAAGTAGAATGCGTGGCGCTTCCCAAAGGGGATTGAACAACCGCTGTCTTTTATCCTTTATACCTACTTTCAATCTACCTTCTCGGCTGCATGTAACATATTCCTGATGGAAAGTAGTCGGCCGACAATACGACCAAGTGAGAACAACATTTTTATTGCACTTATGTACCGATTATATTCAACCGTAAGATTAGCGTTTCGGTGCGCAATTACGGTATCATTGGTGATAGGGTATGATATGGTGATGGTACAAATATGAATAGTTGAAAAACTAGCACATCTGAGGGCGCAAATAGACAGCCTTGGTTTGCTGTAATCATTGATGGTCTAAAATTGCCACCTGTGATCATGAGAAAGCGCAGTAACAACAAATTAAAACGTGCGAAAATACTGGCAGCACTCGGACTCGAACTGGAAAGCCCTTCGGTGTGCTCCTATTAGGCGGCACTCCTACCAACTGCGCTGCCGAGGCAGATCTCGTGGGGTGTCATTGGGGTTCATGGTTGTTGTACACATGTTTTGACACCTCTTTTCAGGTCTTAAAAAACGCTCAGGAAAACTGACTGTGGTTCTGGACTCCACTAATAGGCCCTACATCCTGTCAAAGTGGCATCGCAAAAGCTCACCGTGAGTTGTTGGGAATGTTTCCTTGTTAGAATCTATGTCTCTGTTGCAAGGACGCAGGCCAATTCACGCTTCCTCACCTATAGGAATCTTAGGTAGCTCAACTTCTTGCTTGCTGAATTCGAAAATGTCACGCAGATGTCGCTGCCGGCTCTTAGGTCATTTATTGCTCATAGATTTGCCTGTTTAGGCGAATAGGCTTTGTATTTTATTTGACGACCATTCATGCCTTAGTCTTATGTTTGATCTATCTTGGTTTCGTTTCATTTTCTTTTCTTCTTTTTATCCACATGTATTGTATGACAAAAATATATTTGGATAAATATTTATATATATTTATTACATAGAAATCCATGTTAGCTAACATGTTCTACCTGCAAAGAACAAATAATCCAGAAGCGATGAAGAAATGGTATGAGAGGAACGTAACATTATAAACATAAAACATATCAAATAAAAAATTAATAAAGCAACAAATGTAACCAGTGAAATATCCGTTACAAACTCCATTTACCCCTTCACTCTCTTCCCCAATACAGTTTTCCAATTGGTCACACATCCCAATGTAAAACAGCGGCTGTATATGTTTAAAATGGCGGGTTAAGTACAGGCTAGAAAATAGTTATTGGGATTATTAGCGGCTTCCATGATCATTGACGTTTCCGGATTTATACGGAGTTCAACCCTATTTGCTGCATGGCAGAAGATGTCGGTGGTTTGTTGCAGTGTAAGAAGCCTGACCGACGAAGGGACGATGTCATTCTCAAAGCCCAGATCGGTGAGAAGCTGTCCATCTCTCCATGGAATGTCTCCTCGGATTTCATCTGTTTCTCTCCTCCTCACAAAATCCAGCACAATATTGAAGAGCACCCGTGAGAGTATACATCCCTGCATCACACTTTCGTAATCGCCAAAAGGTGTACATCCCGCATCTACCGCCACACACCACGAGGATTTGAAGCAGGGACTCCTGAACAAATACATATGTCCGGGACACCATATATTGTCGCATCTCGACCACCTTCGTTTTTCGCTGATGGAATTAATCAACTAGCATCGCGCTGGGAGAGGTGTGCTGATTCGAAGGCGCTTATTTCGACTGAATCCGAAAAATATGAAGAAGCTATATATTGTTACAGGATATTTTGTTGGGATGAAAACCCTTGCACCAAAACGGGACTCGAACCCGCATCTTCTGCTTTCCGGGCAGCTATGTTCGCCTTACACCACCGGCGCTGTTTGACCGCACGTAACGGCCGCGATATCCTCCAGGGCGAACAGCCCCTCTCGCTCTCTCGCTGCCCAGAAAGCAGAAGACTCGGGTTCGAGTCCTGCCCGGCGCAAGAGTTTTGATCCGAACAAAACATCCTACAACAACATATAGCCTCACTACCAGCCGCTCCAGGCTTAAGCAAATGTGTTAAAGCATTGTTACTAATATGAAGAAGGTTATGATCCTTTTTAGTGAACTAGTCAAAACCGTCAGAACTTCCTGGCCAACCTAATATTATATTCCCACGTCGAATCACAGCTTTTCAGACACTCTCGAATGATTTTCAAAAATCGACCAAGTTAATTAAAAGCGGCTGCTGATATTCTATGCTCAATGATGTTACGGAGAGAAACGTTTGCTCGCCGCATGATCTACCGCTTCTGAATCCGGATGTCTCTTTTCGTAGTCTATTATCTATATCCTTTCTCAGACTCTTAACAGGATAAAGCAGAAGGCTTTCCTGGTGCCGATAGGCAACGTTCTATACCAACTTCATGTCTCCTGAGCCTTAAGACACACAATCTAGTCTTCCTAAGTGATTATCCCCTACGCTTCCGAACGACGTTGTGGTGCAGCGGCGGCGGCGGTGGGGCGACGTCGATGTCGTTCTCCATCCATAGTGACGGCATTTCTAATGGCACATTAAAAACGACACCAGCAACGACGATGGCGAACGTCCGCTCGCTCGTTCCCCGACACGGGAAAAGCGGCTTAGAACGAGCACTTTAAACAAATCGCACAAAGCGCCTATTGATGAAGTACACCGGGCGTATAACGACTGCTGCTGCTCTCGCTGAAGAAAAGGGTCCATCATTGTGGTGCTTAAAGGCCTTAGGGAGAACACTCTCGGCACTAATCCTCGTAATGGCGACAGCTTTTGCTACTTCAGGTGCTCTAAATATATCTTTAGCGCCTCTCCTACAGGGATTAAGGTGGTCAACGGGTAAGATGCCCAGAAGGAGAACATCAGTGACGTTTTCTGGAATCCTGTGAATGAAACTCTCTTCACAGAAAGCTCGGGAGACAGCAGCAAAGCATCTACGTAACCTCCTAGTGCCGATAGTGGAGCCTAGACGTCTTCTGAAGAACAGCATTCGTTATGAAGAATAGAGGATAAAGTGCTGCGATAATAAACCCTCCTTGGATTGCGCCATATACACCACGTCTACGGGATGTCATGAAGGTAATTTAAATGCGTATTTGGTCTATACAATGACCTACGGTGGCTAACCGATGGCTAAGTCAATGTCTTATTCTTCCTAGACACTTTTTTCTGGTGCCAATTAACAGACCTCGGAGGGGTGGAAGGTTTGGCAGGCCTGGGCGAGAAATCCAATTTAAGAACCTGATTTGAAGTGCAGACGAAACCTGCACTCCTTCTTCGACTGCGCCACCACGCTCCCAGCACTGGATGCTCAGAGAGTAACATCCAAATATTTCAAGAATAAATACCCTATCCTATTCTAGTTGGCATGCTAATCCATATTGTTCCAATTTTGAGCGCGTGTAGCGAAGTCGGAGGAGGTACCGGCTGTCGCGTGCACTCGATACCAGTTTCTTGGTTCGGATTTCCTGCCCAAAGCAATCCAGCCTTCCATGCCCTCGAATCTGTGAATTGGTGCCAGGGTTGTCTGGGAAGCATAAAAACGCATAATTTTTCATCGCCTGGCTACCGTAATGCATTTTGTGGCCAAATACACATTCAAATCACCTCCACGACATCCTGTAGAAGTAGAATGCGCTACGCTTCCCACACGGGATTGACTAAAACCGGTCTTTATCCCTTATCGTTTACCCTAGTCGAAGAGAGCACATGAAGTATTGACTCACCATTTCCTCTCTTGAAGTTGTTGGACAACTTCACCAGGTGTCTCATGATATTGACTGCTCTTGGGGAAATCCAGGTGAGGCAGTGTGGCACAACACTCTCAACATAACAGTGCGGACAGAACTGTTCGTTTACGGTTGCCCCCTCCCAATTAGAACAGATCCATAAAGGCTTAGCCTAAGGGACGGTGATAGCCAATCCCTGTTTGGAATGTATCAAACAGTCTACTTCTACAGAATATCGTGGAGACGGCGACCACCCAATAAGTAGGGCTTTGTCCTTGTCAGATAAATCTTGCACCAACTCACTGTTCCCGAAAGGATGAATGCTTTGGATGGTCTGGAAAGGCGTCGAACCAAGAACCTCGATTCGAGGTGCAAGCGACAAGCAGCGCCCCTTCCGACTCCGCTACCACGTGTCTTGCTTTAAAAATAACCACTTTCACAACGAATTGGACACTTTTTTAAACTAGCTAAACTTTTAAAATCGGAGTGAACTATCCTAAATTAAAAAAAAATAAAAATGAGCTTCCTTCTTTCACTCTATACTAGAGGCTCTCCAAAAAGGTTAGGATATTCTTTGTTCAAGAAAATTTTTAGAATAACTTTATTTGAAGATTTAATTCACCTGCCCAAAAGGTGCACATAATGCTTGAAATTTTATAAAAATTTCATTTTTTCAGAAAAAATAGTAGTTGAAAGCGTTAAAGAGCAGGAAGGGGGCCATTTTTCAGGGCCAAAAAAGATATTGCGCCTTGTCCTCGTCCAGAAAGTTGCAATTTTTATTCGATTGATAGCAGAATTTCTGTTTGCATGGAGTGACAACACACCATGGCAACTGCTAAAGAGACAACAAAAACAACTGTAAAGAGCACACATATTCTGACCTTGATGGTTCATGTATCTGGCATTTAGACTATCAATTAAATAAAAGTCGCTGCTAACTTTTTGAGTGCATGGCGCGATCTGATCTTTTGTGCTACATGCTTGCTTCCTTGCTGCACTTTATGACAAATTTTAGTTGATTATTTCTCTCTAAAAAAAGCATTTCATAAAATTATTATACTCATACTTATTTTATTACTTACTTACTTATTATACTCGGGGCAGGTAAATTAAACAATTTCAAAGAAAGTTATACCACATCTCCTTGAGCAAAAAGTCACTCTAATTATGTTTCAACACATATGTTTAAGCCTGGAGCGGCTGACAGAGAGGCCATATGTTTTTACCCAATATTTCTTGCGATCAAAATTCTTGCGCCAGGCGGGACTGGAACCCGCACCCTCTTGGCAGCGCTGCTCCGGCTTAAACCACCGGCGCTGTTTAAACGCACGTAACATCCGCCATGCCCACCATCGATTCGTGATTTGATTGATTATCCTAGCCATCTTATTGAGTCTGTAGTTCAATCTGCCTGAAGATCATTCCGATTTGGAAGAGTTCGCTTTGATTTTAAAAGTCTTAGGTTAGCCTGGAGTGTCCAATTTGATTTGGAAACGTCCATTTCGACGTGAAAATGGTAGAACCCCGTGCTTCCCCCATTTCGCATTCCGCCTATTCATGTCAGACCACCCATTCCGGCGCATTCACCTCGAGCGGGCTTCTTCTTAGCATCAGCTGCAAGAAATGAAGCTCATCGATCAACGTCAGGCTGAAATGAATGTCTCCAACCCCTTCTTTGCTTCGAAAGCCATCTAATTCTGGTTAGGAGCAGCTGCTCCAAGTAATTGGTGACGTGTAAGACATGTCGTTTAACAGAAACCGACACCTGAACACACTGCACTGTAGGGCAGCTTCAGGGCAAAGCACATGATAGAAACATCACCAAGGGATTACCGAACCTAAGGGAAGCTGATTATGTTCTCTTCAGAAAAACCGAATTACTGAGGAAAGAGCCATATCTCAAGCCCAACGTTTTCAGGCAACAGAATATCATTAAAAAACGATGGTAGTTGGAAAATTTGTCAAAATCGATGAATTGGTTTTTCAAATACATGCTAATTTTCTTCTAAGAGTAGCCTATGTATATCACATTGAATGCCGAAGAGGGGCCCTCAAAGTGCACTTCTAATTTGGCGGAATTACCGCAGTTGGGCCAATCGCTTTCCTCGCTTATTCGGTGCCATCCCCTCCCTTCAAACTGCCTCTTCCCCTGATAGCGTGAGGCAGCCACTGGGTTCTTATGCAAATTCACGGTGTGAGTAGTGGAGAAAACACCAAGTTTCCCCAAAACAAAGTCTGGCAGCGCGCTGGAGCGTATTGCTGGCTCCTGAAGACCTTTCTCCAGGCAGCAGCAGACATTCTAGCCTGTGCTTACTTCGCAGTATTGAGCCATGTAAGTATAAAATGGAGAATTTCAACAAAGAAAAAACTTCAGCGGTTGCAAAAAAAATCTCAAGGCGCGAAGCGAATGAAACTATGGAGTCCTAATAACAGTCCTAATATCCCTGACCCTCTTTTTCTTCTAAACTGTACTCTTGACGGTATGCCTCTTCTGGTCCTACCTTCCACACAGCTGTCATTTCCTTGAAGAAGAAAATGTAGAAATACAAACAATCCAACAAAACCGTGCAAAAATAAGGTGGTACCTGGTGAAAGGCCTTCCTTTCAATTCCAGTTCAACAATTAAAAGCGAGCACTACGGCGTGAAGCGTCTTGACAGTAGCAAAATCGCTTACCTTGTTGACATTCAGGCAAAATTATTAATGTCTTTTATTATAGAACTAATATAGAACTATTTAGTTTGTTTAAAATATATAAAATAGAACCATTGCAGAACTATTTAGTTACATTCCTACAGAGCTATTTTTGTTTAAAGGAGAATTATTATAACTATTATAGAATCAAATAATTACATTATTACAGAACTATTTTTGTTTAAAGGAGAAGGGGTTCGTGGTAGCGCAGCGGGAGGAGGTACTGACTGTAGCGTCACCAGCGAGTTCATGGTTCGGAATTAACGCCCAGGCCAACCAACACTTCCTTGCCACCGGATTACGGATTTGGTAAGAGACCTGTCTGGAAAGGATAAATGCCCTATATGTCCATCGTCTTGCCATTGCAAGTGGCTAAATACGCATTCAAACTGTCTGGACGACATCCCTCAGTAGTAGAATGCGTGACTGAAAGTGAATGGTTAACACGGTCCTTTCCACTTTGCCTTTATCCTCAACTTGTTTATTTATTTTGGATTATCTTATAAGGCCTAAAAAGAGGACGGTGTTACTCAATCTCTTTTGGGATGCGCCACGCATTCTACTTCTATGGGATGTCGTGTAGGCGATTTGAATGCGTATTTGGCCATACAATGACTTGCGGTGGCCAGCCGATGAACAAGTCAACGCTCTATCCTTCCCAGACAAGTCTGGTACCAATTCACCGACCCCGGAGGGATGGAAGGCTTGGTTGGCCTGGGCGGGAAATCCCAACCAGGAACCTGGTATCGGGTGCACGCGACAGCCGGCGCCTCCTCCGACTGCGCTGCACGCGCCCCTATTTTATAAGGGCTACTACATATTAAATTATTTTTGGTGTTTATTCCAGTGTAGCAGCGCAGTCGGAATAACCATAGGCTGTGTCGGCTCCCGCTCCTGCAGAGATTTTCTACCCCTCTGGTCAGCAAAGCTTTGGTACGAGATTGAGAGGATCCCAAATAGGGAGGGTCCACCTAATATTCTCTTAAAAATCCAATCAATCCTCTTACGCATTAGCATCACCACGCTCCATTCTGTCCAGTTTTCACGTCGAATTGGACACTTTTGAAATCGAATCGTACACACTTCTAAGCTAAGTTTAGGACTTTTGAAATCAGAGCGGAATCATTCCAAATGGAAATGACCTTCAGGCAGGATAGACTACAGACTCAATAAGATGATTCGAACAATTTTTTGTCCATGCAAAATTTTATACAACTTTCTTTGAAATGTTTTCGTTCACCTGCCGCAATAAGTGTAATAATTTTATAAAATTTTTATTTTAGAGAAAAATAATCAATTAAAATTTGCTTCGAAGCACATCAAAGAAACAAGCATATAGCACATTAAAAGATCTGGTCGTGCCATGCACTCGAAAAGCTCGTCGCGATTTTTATTTGATTGATAGTGTAAACACCACTTACATGAATCATCAAAGCGAGGATGTTCTTCACAGTTGTTTTTGTTGAATCGTTAAAAGGCGTTAAACCCCATGCAAACAGACTGTTATTATCATTATCAATCGACTAAAAATCGCGACATCTTCGGCGAGGGCATGGAGCATTTTTTAGCACTAAAAAATGGCCGGCTCCCCACTTTTTAAAACAAACCATAAACCATTACTCCTCCTGAAAAAAATGAGAATTTTATAAAATTTCAAACAATATGTTGGGTAGTTGAAAAACTTCAAAGAAAGTTGTACTAGAATTTTCCTTGAACAAAAAATATTTTAATCTTTCTGGAGTGTATAGTTTAATGTAGGAGCTCATTTTGATTTAGAAGAGAACGCTTTGATTTTAAAAGTCTCAGGGTAGCTTATAAGAGTGTCTATTTAATTTGAAAAGTGTCTAATTTGAGCTGTAAAGTGTGCAATTTGACGTGAGAATTGTCCAAATTGTGTTGAATAGGGCCTAAATTGACTTGAAAAGTAATCAGTTTGATTTGAAAAGTGTCCAATTCGACGTGAAAATGGTGTAGATGTCCTTAGGCCAGACAAGTGCGCGTCAACTGCTTGACTGTGGCGATAGGCAGAGTTCTTCGAATTCGTTCTGGGTTTTGTTTCAGCGGGCGCGTGTAGCGCAGTCGGAGGAGGCGCCGACGTCGCGTGCACCCGAGACCAGGTTCCTGGTTCGGATTTTTCGTCCAGGCCAACCAAGCCCTCCATCCCTCCGGGGTCGGTGAATTGTCTGGGAAGGATAAAGCGCTGACTTCTTCATCGGCTGTCCACCGCAAGTCACTGTATGACCAAATACGCATTCATATCGCCTCCACGACATCCCATAGAAGTAGAACGCGCTGGCGCATCCCAAAAGGGATTGAATAACGCCGTCCTTTATCGTTTATCCTTATCCTTATCCTTTGTTTCAGTCTGCCTTGTTTTTCTCCTTTTGGCATCCATTCGAAGGTTTATCAGGACTAAAGGACATACGGTTAGCGTTGTTGCGCTTCAGTTGCATGTTTTTAAAACATTTTTCTTACCATGACTTCTATGAGAATATCAGGTGGCCAGCTCCAACGAGACTTGCATCAGACCCCTTTACTGAATGAAGCGCAACACTATATCTGAAGCAATGAGGCTAATCGGAGGCTTGCAAGCTGCACTTAATCCGCTGGGCTGGTGCTAACAGACGTGGGAGCTTTTTCTTTCGCCCTCAGATAAGCCACGGTGTCGCCTTAGATATCAATAGACCCTCTTAAAACCATAATCAATCACTTAAAAAAACGAGCAGGAAAGAGAAAATTGAGAAAATGTGGGAATTTTATGCTATTCGAGGAAACTGAACTGTGGACTGAGGCTTGCAAGCTCGCTGGAGAATGGATGGATATTCTGGGGCTGTGAGATTCACTGAAGGTATAAGTGCCGAGCAGGTCAAGAATTCTCTCATAAAATCGAATTTTTATGAATTAAAAATGTGGCCGATTAAAATGAACAGGGAAATCATACCTACTCAAGGTGTAGTCTAACCCAAAGAAACAACGGCTAAGAGTACTTTGTACTTGGGGCTAAGAGACGAAACGAGAAAGTCGTGAAAAAAACACACAGCGGAGCAGTGTTATCGAACAGTGCAGTCGCAACCAGCAAGGATGCCGTGGCGATAAAGCCACCCACCCAGCCAGGCAGCCGACCTACCGCAATGGTGTTTACGAAGTTCTGCTGGGAAAATATTTGTCAAAACGAAAAAAAAAACAAAGCAAACTCGATAGGGGACAGGGCCTACAGGGCCTAGGGACGCTTCTTCACCACTGAAACGGGAAAATTCGCCGACCCACCGTCGGCCTGGTGCTGGAGCTGCTCGATGCGCTCGGTGTCGATGTCCGTGCCGGCGGTGTGGCCACTCATCGTCCCGTCGACTCGATCGCGATCTCCAATCGATCTGAAAGAATCACAGTCTTCTGAAGACGCGGAGAAGACCTTCAGAAGGAGTGGCTGCGGCGAAGAAGCAAGGGAAAACGGCGGGCGACACCGTGCCCAACGTCGGCGTGCATATCTGATGTGAGAACGGTCGTTTGTCTGTCCGTGTGTGCTGCATCTGTCCACTATTTGCAGTCAATCGATAGGATCGACGCCGTTTCACTGAAGCACGACATGGCTAGGGTCTGCCTAGTGCTTCAGAAGGACACATTGTGTCGTCACAGTCCCATTTCAATTGGAACCATCTGAGAGTGAAACGACTACCCGGTCAAGGATGAAGAAGTGACGAGCAAGATCCCTGAACTCCTAGAGAACTAGAAATATAAAGGTTCAAAATCAAGTGGGATTTTAGCGAGAAAATGGACGAACCACTGACGCTATTTATTCTGAAGTAAGGCGGCTCCGCGGACGGCAGTGAGTCACTAAGGCAACACAGTCGGTGACGGATCGTACGGAGTGTAGATAGGCTATCAATCTCACGCCTTAGACCATCGACTGAGAACGGCCTAGCTGTGAGAAGATTTTGTTGAAAAAAGGAAAAATAGAGCATGGAATAGACTCCAAACATGTTTACATAGGGGTGCCGCTGACAAAGAGGACCATTCCGTGCATGATATTATGCTCTTTTTATCCACTGCAAGATTGCAGAATTTCAGAATAAGGGGGATAAAGGGGCACATGTCGCGAAGATGGCAGCATTGCGAGATGGGAGCCCGGCAGACGATTAGATCGCATCAAATTGACATGAAGATCTGATTCATAGAGGGTTTGCACAGTCAGTTCCCTGATTGGCTGTAGTGTGTTCGCTCTCGGTGCTCCGTTTGTTTATGATTAGCTGGCGCACTACCACCTCCTAAGACTGCCCAGCTTCGCGACATGCACCACTAAAAGTTAAAAATTTCGCTAATCAACTCCTCTGTGGGTCGTGATACGAACTCTATTTCCATTGGATGTCGTGTAGGCAGTTTGAACGCGTAATTGGCCTATACAATGACTTGCGGTGGCGAACAGATGAAGAAGCCAGAGGTACCAACTAGGCAGTCGATCCTACGCTTCGGATAACTTCGGATTCGGATATTTCGAATCGGTCGTTTTTTAACCCTGGTTAGAAGGGTTATTATTATTATTATTTTTTATTACATGGCTAAAATCCATGTGAAGAACAATGTAATTAGAAACAGTACACAATGACATCCATATGACATTGGCTAACGATCCAGACCAAAGTGCAATAGAATGATTAGAAAGTATATGCGATAACAAACACCCGGGGAATGAAGAATAGAAAGGAGAACAGACCAAGAGGGGCTCTGCCACAAGATCTCGTTATGTCCTAGAATTATTTATGAATCGACTTGCATTCGTAATAAATGGCTTCAGGTTGTACGGAATAACTGAGTTTTTGGCAAGTTTCATATAATCCGAAACTGCTCTATTGACAAAAAAATTATGTCGAATTGAAGATTTTGCAGTGCTTAGTGAAAGCTTCTCTCCTCCACCTCGGGTTCTAGATGGTCTCACCATGAAGAAATCACGTTTGTCAAGTCCACAGAAACCATGGAGAATTTTGTGTACCATTACGAGGTCGTATATTCTTCGTCTGTATGAAAGTGTCTGTAGCCCAAGTTGTTTGTTTCTTGTATCACTGCTTGGAATAGCATGGTAATCAAAGCCACATTTCCTAATAAATAGTTTTCTAGTGAGGCATTTTTGGTCTCTTTCAAGTCGAAGTATATTTTTCTTCTTAACTGGGTAAAAAATTGTTGTTCCATACTCAAGCATCGGCATAACGTAAGTCTTATAAGCTTTGACAAGGACAGATGGGTTTTTTGTGGAAAGACTTCTAAAGAGATTGTGTACCACAGCTATCGCTTTATTTGCAATTTGTTCACAATGCGCGTCCAAAGCTAAATTTGCATCGAGGAGGAACCCAAGATCTGTTGTTTGATCAGTGCTTGTAATATCATTTAACAAGTTGTGCGAACAACGAGATTTTTGAACAGCTCGGATATAAGGCCGATTCAGAAAGGGGTTTTTTTACAAGATCCAATCTTCGGATAATTTGGATAACTGATTTTGATTAGGATCATGATATCCTATCCGTTATGGGATCAGAAGACAAATCAGTTATGTATTAGGTTAGTGAAAAAGTCTTGCACCACAGCGTAATTTTTTTCAAAATTCTATTGTTTCTTTTGTGAGCGACTTTAATCTACAAAGTAGTTACCGTTTACATCTACAGCCTTCTCCCATCTGACGGGGAGATCATGAAATCCTTCCTTCCAGAATGAAGTCAGCTGCGACTCGAAGAAGTGCTCCACCTCGGATTCCAGTTCGGTTCGGTCGTTGAAGCACCTATCCCTTAAGTATTGCTTGAAAGCTCAAAAGAAGTGGTAGTCCGATGGCGCAAGACCTAGCGAATACGGTGGGTGAGGCAGCACCTCCCATCTAAGCTCCTGCATCTTCTGGCGAAACGACCTTGCAATGTCTGGGGGTGAGCATTGTCGAGAAGAAGGTAAGCATTCCTCCGCCCTCGCCGTTTCTGCGGCATGCCCTCGCTCAGCTTCTGCAGCTGTTTAGCGAATATGTGCGCTGTTACTGTGGTGAAGTCGTCAGGGGAATCTCACGATAGAGCGGACCTCGAGAACCCATCAACAGCATAGCATTACCTTAATCTGGTGATGTCCGATTTGAAGTTGTGGTTCTCGTTGAGGGAGCCACTGGGCCTTCCGAGTATGGTTAGCGAGGAAGACCCAGGATTCATCTCCCGTGACGACATTCTCGAGAAAATCCTTATTTCGAAAACGAACAAGAAGAGACTGAGCGATAGTCAGTCGCGAAGCCTTGTCCGAGTCACGGAGCCAGTCAGTCCTCACTGCATTCAGTATTTATATGCGCTCAGGAGCAAATCGCCACGTATGCGAACTACTCCAAAATGTTTGTGCTACAACTACGTGGCACCAAACACTCCTTGGAAGATCCTGTTAAATCTTGAAAAATGTTCAAAATTTTTAGTGCAAGACTTTTCCACCAACCTAATATTTGGATCATCCGGAAACCATTCTTGTTAAAGCTACTCCTCTCTGACTCGTCCAAAAATTGAGGCTTTTTAGGAATGCCATTATTCGCTTAGACCTTTTTAGCGTGTTTGACAAAAAGATACGGATTTGAATTATCCGAATCGGCGTCGGATTCAATGTCGAGTGTCAACTCGCCGATACAGGAGGAATGGAAGCCTTGGTTGGCCTAAGCGTAAAACTCGAACCAAGACAATCGGACCTCTCGACATCACTATGTGATGTGCCCGATCGTCCGCATAGTGATGTCGAATGAGGCCCGATCGTCGCGCACATCTCATCTCGATATTTTTGGTTCGGACATAGCGACCATCGGGTGGCGATGTCCGTTCCTCCACGTGGTGCCACTGGAAACTGCTTGCTTTTGCAAGCCGAGCCAAACACGGACATTCGAATGCAGGCGACAGGCCCTAGTGACAGGCCGGCCTACGAACATTTTGTGTCACATCATATGGTTGATGGCGTTTCAGACTTCTCGAGATAATGCTACGGCGTCCGCTGGAGCCGACGCGCACTCGCAAAGCCCGGCGAGTGTGAAAAGTGTGCGAGGGTCCCTGATGCGAGGACGGCATCGGGGGGCAACTGAGCTAGTCCGAAAGTCCCGTAACGTAGGCAAGACCCGCGTAGCAACGTTGAATGTGGGTACGTTGACGGGCCGCTCGTGCGAGTTGGTAGAAGCACTGGAGCGAAGAAAGATAGATTCCTGTGCGGTGCAGGAGACGAGGTGGTCCTGCAGCAAGTCAAGGGACATAGGACGTGGCTTCAAGGCCGTTCTATGTGGAAGTCCTAGGACCACCAGTGGTGTCGGTGTGATCGTCTCCGAGCGTTTCCGTGACGCGATTGCAAGCGTAGAACGTTTCGATGACCGCTTGATGAAGATTGTTGTAGCCGTAGAAGAGCGACGATGCCATTTCTTTTCTGCGTATGCTCCGCAGACAGGCTGCTCCGAGCAAACCAAGGACGAATTCTGGTCCCTGCTTGATGAGAAGACAGCGGAAGTGCCGTCAGAAGACATGATTGTTGTGGCAGGTGACCTTAATGGTCACGTCGGAGCAACGAAAGACGGCTATAACTGTCATGGTGGTTTTGGATATGGGTCGCGCAACGCCGATGGTGAGCGTATACTTGAGTATGCAGACTCACATGACCTCACCATCGTGAACACCAAATTTCGAAAGCGTGACTCCCACCTCATCTCGTTTTTATAGCGGGAATGCTAAAACGCAGATTTACTATGTCCTTGTTAGGCGTCGCGACCAGGGCCTTGTCACAGACGCGAAGACCGTGCCGTATGAGACGGTTGCCACGCAATACCGTCCAATGATCTGCTCGCTGAAGATCACACCTTCGAGGTGTAAACATGTCGAGCAATGTGGGTCGGCTAGAATCAAATGGTGGCGACTCAAAGAGAAGGAAGCGGCAGTTATTTCTCGCATTCGGTTGCCGACAGTGACAACTGTCGACGAAACCTGGAAGGACGCTACCGATGCGATAACTCGGGCTGCACGCCTTGAACTCGGCACAACGAAGCCTGGACGACGCTGGGTCGACAAGCAGGCATGGCTGTGGACTGATGATGTCAGAGAGAAAGTCCGAGAAAAGAAACGGCTCTATCACGTGTTTATCGGTGATAAAACAGTCCATAATTGGCGGAACTATCGAGAAGCAAAGAAAGCGGCAAAGAAGGCAGTGGCCGCTGCTAAAGCCGCATACTACGCTGATGTCAGCAAAAAATTGGAAACGCGCGATGGTGAGCGTTATATTTACCGACTCGCCAAAGCTCGCTGTCGCCAAGTAGAAGACAATAAGAAGTTCTTTGGCATTAACGAATAGAGCGGTCATCTTCTGATGGATCGTAAGAGGGCTGTGAAGCGATGGCACGACTACTTCGAGGAAATCTCGAATGTAGATTTTGAACATCCTGCTGTTCCTTTTGCATCACCTGTATACGGTCCTGTTCAGAAAATCACAGTGAGCGAAACTGAAGCAGCCCTGAGGAAGATGAAGTCAGGCAAAGCCACTGGTCCCGATGACCTGCCAGCTGACCTGTGGAAGTCGAAGGGCTGGTGCCCTGCTGACTGGCTGACTGCGTTTTTCAATCAGGTTGTTGCTGAGAAGAAAGTGCCTGAGGGTTGGCAGCAAAGCACGACCATCCCGATTTGGAAGAAGAAGGGCAGTCCTGCAGACTGCGCCAGTTACCGTCCAATTCGTCTTCTTTCGCAAACCATGAAAATCTTGAGCGAATTGTCGATGGACGTATCCGGGATGTCGTCCAGCTTTCCACGAATCAGTGTGGTTTCGTATCTGGCTGTGGCACCGTTGATGCCATTCACGCCGTTCGTCTTCTGCTAGAGAAGCACCGCGAGAAACAGAAACCGGTGCATTTTGCCTTCCTGGACCTGGAGAAGGCCTTCGACTGCGTTCCGCGAGATGTTATATGGTACGGTTGACGACAACATGGTATCCCTGAAGAGCTTATTGAGTGGGTGCGCATTCTATACTCTTGCCCAAGGAGTCGAGTGCGAGCGCCAGCGGGCACCTCGATGGAGTTTCCCACCTCTGTAGGGGTGCATCAGGGATCTGCGCTATCCCCACTGATCTTCGTGGTCGTGATTGATGCAATCTCACGAGATGTCCAAATGGCGGCACCTTGGACGCTGTTGTATGCTGACGACGTCATGCTTGCATGTGAAGACAAAACCGAACTCGAGCGACAGGCACGGCGTGGTGCGATCGTTTGGCGTTGTTCGGTCTCAAGCTAAACGTCAAAAAGACGGAATACTTGACGACGGATGTGAATGAGCACGGATCTATTAAGATCGATGGTACAGAGCTCTCACGAGTGACATCTTTCAAGTATCTTGGGTCAACAGTCACGTCCGATGGCAGCAGATGGAGGTGAATGCGCGTGTGAGTGCAGCCTGGTCCAAATGGCGCTCGCTGACTGGGGTGCTTTGCGACAGGACAATACCTGAGCACCTCAAATCGAAGGTTTATAGAACAGTAGTCCGCCCAGTAGCGACGTACGGTGCTGAGTGCTGGTCTGTGACGAAGGAAGTTGAAAGCCGCCTCAGTGTAATGGAGACGAAGATGCTACCGTGGACGGCTGGAGTTACGCGTTTGGACCGCGTTCGTAACGACACCATACGACAATGGTTCGGTGTCGCCCCGATATCCGAGAAGCTGCGCGAAGCTCGTCTTCGATGGTACGGCCACGTCCTTCGCGCTAACGACGACACCGTGTGTAAGATTGGCCTGAATCTTGTGGTCCCTGGAAGGCGGCCCAGAGGACGCCCGAAGCAACGTTGGCTAGATACGTTGCGCTTGGACTTAGAGATGGCTGGTGTGCACCCTGATCAAGCATTTGATCGGGAGAATTGGCGTCACCACACCAGAAGAGCGGACCCCGCCACCAAGCGGGACGGACGCTAATGAAAATGATGATGATGATGATGATGACATAGCGACCATCGCTCTGAGATTGGTGATTAAGTACTAGCATTGTTTGGGTGGATAAAGGGCTAACATGTCAATACCCCCTGTAAAGTTAGAGTGCGTCGTGGCGCACCCCACAAAAGAACGAATTAACTGCGAGCATTATAATTTGCCCCTATATTTTTATATTACCTTGTTCATTTTTATCCTTTCATTTGTTATTCCTTCCTTCATCTTTACACAGGATCTTCAGAAACCAATCCCCTGGACATTGCTTTATGTTGACGACGTAATGCTCGCTTGCGAAAATAAAGGTAAGCTCGGGCGAGGTTAATGGCATCGAGCTCCCACGCACTGTGGTCTTTAAGTACCTGGGATTAGCAGTCGCATCCGACGGCAAACTGATGGTTGAAGTGAATTCACGCGTGTGTGCAGCTTGGTCCAACTGGCGCTCGTTGACTGGGGTTGTCTGCGATAGGGAGATACTGGAGCGCTTGAAGTCGAAGATCTACAGAGCAGTCATCTGGCCAGTAGCGATGTACGGCGCTGAGTGTTGGCCAGCGACCAAGGAAGTTGAAACGCGCCTCAGCGTCATGGAGAGGAAGATGCTGCGCTGGGCGGCCGGAATCACGCGCCCGGACCGCATCCGAAACGATTCCATTCGGCAGAAGTTTGGTGTCGCACCGATAGCCGACAAGATGCGCGAAGCTCGCTTGCGATGGTACGGCCAGGTTCTGCGTGGAAAGGAAGAGAGCGTTCGCAAGACAGGCCTCAACTTCGAGGTAATCGAAAAGCGGCCTAGAGGGCGCCCGAAGCAGCGTTGGGCTGATACGTAACATATCCCATTGAAATGTATATAGATCATTATACTATCGGTAGCTGTCAGCTCAGATTCCCTACAATGAATCGTACTGCTTCAACCCGAATCTGATTCGTCGTCGCTGTCGTCTTCGCTCTGCAGCTTCTTCGCGGCTTCGCTCTCCTTTGTACTCTTGCTTTGTAGGGTAGGAGGAGTTGGTCGCAGCACGTACGTGTTACAGTCGTATTTTGACGGTAATGTTATAGGTTGTTTAGGCTTCACCGTCTCAGATGGACTTGAAGATTGCTGGTCTCCACCCTAATCTAGCGCTGGATCGAGAAAAGTTTCGTCATGACAGCAGAATAGTGGACCTCGTTACGAGGTGGGACAAATGCTGAAGAAGAGGAAGAAGAAGAAGAAGATTGGTTATTTTTTCTTTGTTTTCTTGTCGCTGTGTCGTATTCGGAGAAGTGATCGGCTGTTGCATACACTCCATGTCGAGGTTCTTGGACTGTAGAAGCATAATTAAAATAATTAAAATAATTAGTTAATTAGCATAATTAAAAGAAGAAGACAGGCTACAATAATTATACCGTTCTAGCTCAATACCCGAGATGGACTACCTTATTATTATTACATAACTCTAGCATCCTATTATAGACAATTAATACTAATTCCTAGGCGTTCCCGGCGTTGCTCTTTTATGCTCATGGGCTCCGATATTTATATTGACAGTGTTGTTCTCGCGGATTATAACGACGAACTATCTATCCATATTGCTCGACTGTTCTCGCAATTATAACGACTATTCTGCCTATATATATACATATCTATATCTGCATATATATTATTTATGGCGCACAAATATGTGCATTATAATAAATAAATAATAAATAATAATAATACCAAAAAAGGTTTAGGCTTGATAAGAAAAACAAGTAAAATATTCTGTAACCATCTCCATGAAGAGCAAGCAGCGGAACTAAAAAGAAATCTGATTTTTCAAGTTCGATAATAAGCAAGGGCAAGGATACAATGGACCTGTGTTTGTATGTGCCAAAGATTAAGTTTCGCCCTGATTTACACCTACTTTTAGTTTTATTCTTCGTTCATGCAACTTTTCAATATACCCCTTTGTCGTTAAAATCACAATTTAGGGAACAGAAAAAAAGAATAAGAGTAGAGAGAAGAAAAGGATAGGGGACAGAGCCACAATTTCCGTCCATATCAGTTCAAATTCTGTGAGTAACAAGAGCGCCCTCCCCTTTCTACGAGAATCTTGTGAAGACTGCACGAGCTCCCCACTTTCAATCGGCATGCAGTTTCCAGCAGCAGAATCCATTCGACTATCTAGTAGAGTCAGTAGTAAGAAGAGCTTTTTAGTGAAGTTTCTTTTATGTTCAAAATGAATATTGCCCTCAGACCTATCCTAGTCGGGTGAAGTGCATCACACTGTCTACTCTGCAATGGCTGCAAAATTCAAATAAAATTGTTACCGAAACACAACACACTAAACTAGCCTATGGTGAAGCAGAGTCTCTCATTTTCCTATTCGACATCGGAGTACGCCATCCAGTTTGTGCTTGATTCGCTGTTTGGAAAGGATGAAACAATGACTTGTTCATCGGTTGGTCAGAACAAAGCCATTGCATAGACCAAATAAAGTATATAAGATAAAAGACGCCATCTATCCATCCCTTTCTGGGGTGCGACACGGATTCTACTTTTACGGGATTTCTTGGAGGTAATTTCAATCCGTGTGTAGCCTTACAGGGGCCAAACCAATCTCCTAGGAAGCAGGCTAGTGACTGAACGCGTTTGAAGGCAGTTAGCGTTTTGCCCTTCCCAAATGAGTCCGTCTCGTTTCACCGAGCCCGGAGGGCTGCAAGGTTTGGTTGGACAGGACGGAAAATCTGAACCAGGCAACTGGAGTCGGGTGCATGCGACAGCCAACGCTTCGCCCGACTGCGCTACCTTCGCACATGCATGTATATCATGCAGAACAATTACAGGCAAGTCTGGTAAAACCCTGGAAGGATGGAATCGACCCTGGAGAGATGGTATCCTTGTTAGACGAAAGCCAAGGCCTTCTACGTATGCAGTACTACAGGCGTTGTGATACGATACCAGTAGGTACTTATTACTATTAGGTACTTTCCATCGTAAAAGAAGTCAGGTAGGTAGAAGTGACGTCTAATTATCCATGATGCTTCCACCCTTCTGGAATAACTACCATTTTTCCAATGATTATCTCATTTTTGAGTTCCCAAGAATTCCATGAGGACATTTCTTAGCAGTTTCCACGCGAGAGGTGCTAAATTCCAGAAGCACGTCAGGAAATGAGGGCAGACGAAGAAGAGCTGAAGAAGGAAGCCTACTTGAGCTTCGCCAGGAAATTGCCTCAGCCGAATGAGCGGCTTGCGTCACTCTGCACAGCACCAGCTCACTGAAATTTCCTTAATATTGGCGACGACTCTCACATGTAGACGTGCTCCTAGTGCTTCGTTGATAAACGAAGATTCGGTCGTTGTCTTCGTATGTACAGTACCGTGCATGCCTTTTAGTCAATGGCAGAACAGCATGCGCAGGAAAGCTGAGCTCACTCTAGAAGTCAACTCGGTCGATTCTGTCGGGTCTATATGCATTATTGTTCAGTTCTACTGCGAGTTGTATGTAAAGAATAGAGCCCAACGTGCTGAGCTCGAATATGTGTTTCACTTCCCAGCATTTGAATGTTAAAAAGCTATTTTAAAAAGCTGCTAGGGTGCGTTCCTTTCGACCAATGACCAAAAGACATGCACGGCACTGTACAAAGTATTTCATCAGAACATCAAAGTGTGACGCATTGGCAGGTTAGTAGGTAGGGCTTCAATTGTGGGTCATGACTACCGACTTGGCGTCGTGGTAGCGTAGTCGGAGGAGACGCCGGCTGTCGCATGCAATCGATTCCAGGTTCCTGGTTCGGATTCCCAGCCCAGGCGAACGAAGCCTTCCATACTTGCAGGGTCGACATGTTGGCACCAGACTTGTCTGTGAGGGATAAAATGCCGACTATATATTGGCAGACTGTCACAAGTCATTACATAGGCCAAATATGCATTTCAATTGCCCTGCAATATCTTGTAGAAGTAGAATGCGTGGCTATCTCACAAGAGATTGATCAACCTGTCGACTGTACTATTAGGGTAGGCCAAAAGTAATGAGACAAATTCAACAAATTTCTTTATCTCTTTGTAACTCAGTTACAACTCAACGGTGTTGAGGAATGTGTTTGCCATTTAGTCAATGACCCTGCTGCCATCGATCAGCCAACTTCCTGATCCCATCCTTCCAGAATGGTTATGGTTGTCGAGGTCGGCTTGGGTCCTTTTGTCCCTTCTGACTATGATGTCCTATAGGCTCAAGAAGTAGTGGTAGTCGCATGGAGAGATATACGGCGAATACGGTCGGTGAGGCATGCACTTTTGCCCGGCGTTGTCAAAGAGGAGGACCTTCATGAAGCGCTGAGACCGAATAAGTGCGAATCGCCGGTCCATCTCTTCTATTTCGTTCACCATGGTCTTGGAGTCCATCATCGTGGTTTTGGTAAACAGCTTCCAGTATACCGGTCCATGGGCGCAGACCCAAAAGCTCTGAAGGTGCTTCTCGAAATGAACATCCCGCCGAACGAAGGTCGGTAACGGGTCACCAGGCCTCACCCAGACTCGTTGTTTGGCAGGGTTAAGGTAGAAGACGTGCTTCTCATCTTGCGTGACTATTGAGTCCAGGCTGCTCGGGGTTTGGAAT
>CANDYH010000463.1:0-23822 GCA_947396885.1 Heligmosomoides polygyrus polygyrus | reverse complement strand
AAATTTTCTGTCTCTTCACCGTCGACAATTCAGGCGTATTTGACGCTGATGACGATCACGGCAACGTGGCTGGTCGGCTGTCGAATGGGACTTCACCGTCGGGCCAAGATCGCTCTTCACGCCATGATGGCCATGGGCTATGCCAAGCAGCGCTTGGGATCTACACACTGGTGAGTCTGTTGGGCACATGTCGTGAAAACACACCGCACGCGTGCTGGGAAAACAGGCTTCGGCTCTACCGCACAGCAGGCACATGATTCGTTGCCGCGTACTGTACCGTTTGATGCACCGTTTGCTGTTTCGATCTCTCGAAATGAGTAGTGGGTTCATGCTTTTTAATACTTTGCAACGTCGACAGGGTACCTTGCATGTTCAACTTATCATGCGAACAAACATAAAGAACATCATCTCTAACCATAAGTCATAGTCATCTCTCCAACTTCATCTCTATCATCTTGGTAAAGACTGAGAACGGTAGGGTCAATGGCAGAAGGGCAACACAATTAGATGGCAGAACCTTAGTAGTTGTTCTGCTGGTGACTGTTCACCCTTTATGGAACTCGCTCTAGTTGCGGTGATTTCACCCACCTGGATGGCCTTCGGAAATTATGAACCATTTTCAGGTGGTCTCCTTAACCCTCTGCCTGCGCGCAGAGTCCTCCAGTCACAAAAGGGCTAGCTAGTGCAAGCAGGAAACACCGCATTCTCTTGCTACATTTAAAATAAAAAATGAAAAATTTAATATAGGCGCGTGTGGCGCAGTCGGAGAGGTGCCAGCTGTCGCGTACAGCCGATACCGGGTTCTTGGTTCGGATTTCCGGCCCAGGCCAACCGAGTCTTTTATCCCTCCGGGGTTGTTGAATGGTGTCTGCTGGCCATCGCAAGTCATTGCATGGTCGTCATCCAAAAGCCTCCACGACACCCCGTAGAAGTAGAATGCGTGGCGCATCCCATAAGGGATTGAGTAACGTCGTCAACAATCCTTTTTTGTACGTTTAAAGGGAACTTTTAAAATCAAACTGAACCTTTTCAATTTACAACTGTCCAGCTTGAGCTGAAAATGACATATCTTTATTAGGCTGGAAAAAGTCTCTTCACACTTCGAAAAGTTTTTTTTACCGTTCTCCTTGTAAACGCACTAGCTGGTATTGATTTCTGATTTCATAATCCTACCAGTCGTTCGGCGGCCTAGCGGCCGCCTACGACTGGTTGGGGGCTTCGCCCTCAAACCCCGAGAATAGGACGCCATGGCCGCTACGGGTTTCCTATTCTTCCCTAGGCCTTCTGACCATTATATTAATCGAGATGGATCGGCTGATCTTCCTCAACGTGATCCTCAAAAATCGATAATATCGATCGATATCGATTGGTCGACTTTAGATTCGTGTTCAGCGACCTCGATTACCCCAAGGCCGAAGTTTCGCGCCAGTTGAACGCCGTCCTCAAAAAATCGATAATATCGATCGATATCGATTGGTCGACTTCAGATTCGTGTTCAGCGACCTCGATTACCCCCAGGGCCGAAGTTTCGCGCTACTTGAGCGCCATCCTCAAAAAATCGATAATATCGATCGGTATCGATTGGTCGACTTCAGATTCGTGTTCAGCGACCTCGATTACCCCCAGGGCCGAAGTTTCGCCCCACTTGAGCGCCATCCTCAAAAAATTGATAATATCGATCGGTATCGATTGGTCGACTTCAGATTCGTGTTTAACGACCTCGATTACCACCAGGGCTGAAGTTTTGTACCGCCGACGTGTTCGGCACGTCTACGGCTCGCCATGCACGGTTGCCGACGTGTTCGGCACGTCTGCGGCTCGCCATGCACGGTCGCCGACGTGTTCATTTTTACCCTGACGCGTTGTTCGCTGAATACATCGTAAACTTGGGTGATCCGCCGCCGGGGTCTCAGTTCGCTTTCAATCGCCCATTGTTAAGCTGAAAGAAAACCCGGCTGGCATACGCCGCACTGTCGTAGGCATATCTTGGCTTCAGTCCCCCCTCCTCCCCGTGACTGACAACGTGACCGACGGATTAAGCGAATTATATATAGTAAGATCACACTGGTCTACCGTTCGCACGAGGACTGGTCAAAACCCTTCTTGTACTTCGTTATCCATCCAATCTTCCGAACTCAATGCCAGATCTACCTCATGGCCATTTTCGGCACGGCATTCTTCATGAATTCATTAAAGGACCTACAGCACGTCAGGCAGCCGACCAAATTAACCATATATATGGCTTGGGATCTACTGCTCATCGCGCCTGTTATGAGTGGTTCGGAAAGTTTTAAAGGGAGATTATTCACTCGGGGACAAAGCCGGGTCAGGAACGCCAACTGAATTGGACGACACGGAACTACTCCATCTTCTTCGCACCGATAGTAGGCAGACGACACGTCAACTGGCAGAGAAGCTCGAAGTGTATCGTAGGATAGTGGGAATCCATCTGAAGCGTCTTGGCTTTGCATGGCGATTTGGAGCTTGGATTCCATATGCCCTGTAGACACTCAGTGCAAAACCACATGTTGCAAGACTCACAAGATAAACAATAAAGGGGCTGAGCTAGGAGGTGACGCCACATCCACCGTAGAGCGCTGACCTCGCCCCTACCGACTACCATCTCTTCCGTGCTCTCAAGCAAGAAATTGGAGAGAAATATTTTGAAACGGATGAAGATCTCAAAATTGGATTCAGCAATGGTTCGACTCCAGAACTGCAGTCCTTTAAGCGAGAGGAATTAGAAAATACCGTCTTTGGAGAAGTGTAGTGGAACAAAATGGAGTTAATCTCAATTGATTTGACATTGTAGCTGTGAAGTAATAATTTGAAAAAAAAATGAAAAGACTTTTTTCAACCTAATAAATAGGTACTGGATCACCTTTGATTAGCATTGGCGGAAAAAATAGAGTTTTAATTGTACAGCACTACAATTCGGGCAACTCCTAAGATTTACGATTTACGACCTACGACCGTTTTTTCGTAATTACGAGATTTTCGTATTTCATTTACGCATATCCCGGCTCCCCACCCCTACTAGGCAAGTATTAGCAACTGCTTTTATATGAATTTTCCAGCTGTACTACGTGCCGGTATGGTTAGCATCACTGCACCAATGTGGCTCAATGACGCTTCTATCGTTCGCGCTATGGTTGACGAATGAGCTTCGCCGAGTGCCCAAATAGGTCATCAGTACCACTAAATCCATTATTGATCGACCCATCAGTCGATAATTGATGTTGTTCCGTTGCTAATCGTCTCATGTTTATGATCTGGCTGTTGTGTTGTTGTTCAAATTGTTATGTAGTTGTTTACTGTGGTGTTACTGGTAGAGTAGAGCCGGTGCGTTGATGCTTGTCAAGGTTGCAATGATCCCTCTTTAATTTTGAGTCATGTTTCTTGAATTATTTTTGTGCGCTCTGTGAAACAAGAGTTCTATAAAGGTAATTTGTGCATTTTGTATACAGTTCAGTCGATAACAAGGAGTCCGGGACGGGTGGAGCTCGCGGTACCGCTGTCTTCACGTTGACGACGACGTCCTTGCAGAGGACTGAAGTCTTTGTCAGGTTCAGCTGTAAAGCTCTCGAAGAACTGTGATGCTCTGAGTAGGAACACCCGAACTTCGATGACTTTTGAGTCTACGGAATCGAGCGTCTTCTCCAAGAACGTGCAGAAGCTTGAACTCGCGATGGCTGGAGCAGCCTTTCCACTGCACGGTTGAGCTAATTTCCCCCAACTCCTTTGCTCGTTTAGATGGCTGTAGCTCGAAAGATCTCTACGCCTAACGAATTAACAGAGATAGGCTGGCCACTGCGCTAACGCTACTCCACCACATCGGGCTGCAACCTGCTGAGCGTCACGGACACACTAGTTTCTTCAGTGAGTGAGAAAGAGCAACTAGGAGTTGAAGAAACGTCGCCACCACACGGAGCCTGTTTCTCACAGAGTGACCGCAACAGCGGAATCATAGCAACTGTCAGTTAGCCCTCATGGGCTAGCTCTGCTTCGTTCCATTTCGTGTTGTTCATCGACGTTCTCTTTCATCCCTCCTGGGTACCGAGGAGTTTTCCCTTATATCGCTCCTATAATGTCATGCCTGCAAATAGTGCGATCGAGTGATTGTACGTGATTTTTCCACGACTAAACGCTGTGGTTGGATTACATTGGGCTGTTATTTTGTTAAAAATGTTATATGACTAACGTTGTTTGAACCAAACAGGGGTGACAACTAATCGCGAATCCTTCCCGCGATTTCACCGATTGATGAGAACTTCTATAGTACTTCTGTGCCACGTTGTTAAGTGGAACTTTTGCTGGTCTGACGTTTCGACGGTCTTGACGTCTTCAGAGACTTAAAAACGGTTTGAGGCGAAATCTTAACGTGAGGCCAGGTAACAACCTCGTCGCACAGAAGTGCTGTAGAAGTTCTTTGCATCAGTGCCGAGGTGATGAACGGACAATAGAAGTGCACAATCCCTTGATCTCACGATCACTTCAACGTCCAATATCGACGTAAAAGTGTTGTACATAGTTCAGCGTTGTAAGTGAGCTAGATTTAAACTAGGTTCAGGTAGACCATAGTGCTCTGTGGCAGTTATACTTTGAGATGCAGAATTCGTACACACTTTAACATGCCTATAAGGAAACGGGCATAAGTCTAGAACTTCCTCGTATGGCTATGCAGGATATGTTGAAACAGAGTCGCTGTCCGTCGTTGTTTTTGGATTTTCCAATTCCCTGGATGCCTAAATCTTTCGGCCTTAAGTGTTCATCGGATGGTGGAGGCAAAGAATGCCAGCCTCTAAATGCAACAAAGCTCCTTCGTCTGGTCGGTGCTGCTAGCTGCAAGTGGATTAGCTTCCTTGATAAACTGATTTGCATCGTCAATAGAAAATTCATTTTCAAAATATCACATTTGAAAACGAATTTTCATTGATTAATTGATTCCAAAATATCTAAATATCTAAAGTGAGCACAGTCATCTCATTCATTTTCACCGGACGTGCGATGATTTCAACAGGGAGCGCACAAGCGGAAGCATTTCTTTCGTGCTCTTCGAAAATGACTAGAATCATCGTGTCGATCTCTATCAGAATCGAAAAAGGATTTTTAGTGTGTTCTACGTTATATACTCGAATGGCAACACAGAGATAACTGGTTGATTGTTTGTGCAATCCATCCCATGATCGACATTTAGAGCGGGCATTTTTCGAAATTTTCTGAAATTGCATCTTTTCTCATAATTCCTCAGGATTTAGTTCGGTAGATTAAGCGAATAAACTATTTGAAGGGAAAATTTCAGGCTACTCGAACCACTTCGAGGATTTAGCTAAAGCTTTATTTGCTGATGGCCTGTGGTGACGGAAATCGGAAACGCAAGCGACCATTGCCACCTTAAAGTGGAAGCTTGGAGAGCTTTTAAGAGGCCAAGAAAGATAGTCTCGGGAATCGCTTCTGAAGTTGTTATCATGGATATTCGTCCAGCGAAACCGCGCAGTACCTTAGATACTTTTTCATTCTCAGGGCAGTTATCTAACTCATTGTATATCGCGGCAGTAAATTAGCCGTCACTCGTGAGGGCAGAAGTGGGACGGCGGTAGCGACAACCTGCACGATGTTCATTGACGAGCTGGTGAAGAACAGAATAGCGTTTGAACGTCCTACCGTAGTACATAAATGTTGTGACCTCTCAAAGGTCTTAAAAACTCTTAAGAGGTACAAAATCTGAACGTTATGTGACAATTTATAGTGAAATAAATGTGTGGGAGATGTGTAGGAAGCAAATTGGTAAAGGAGGCAGCAATCATTAAAAATACAGAAATAGCGCCGAAGTCGAACATTTGTCCTAGCTAGCACCTGTGAAACAGCGTCGCACCCTGTTGAGCCACCGACTCGCTTGCCGCAGAGGTTTTCGGCGCAAATAGGGTCCGGGGGTCACCTTTAAAAAGTGTCACCAACACGAAAAAACGATACAAGGCACACTGATTGTAAAGAGAACAAACAAATAATGCTGTAGCTCTGTTCTAGAGCACAGATTTAGGCAGGGTGTGGCTGAAGTGACGCATTCGTGTTAGAGTCGGCTAAATCCTGGAGTTCCCTCCCTTGTCCAATTAAGAAGCACATAAGACGTGGATCTATAATCGGAACGAAGAGATAAGACTGCATTTACATTCGCTATATGTAGCTACTCGCCACGCCAGCATACCGCGCCATGCTGTGGTGACCCCCCCCCCCCCCCGACCCTAGTTGCGCCAGGCTTTCGTCACGTCCCAGATATCGGATCGTGCACTTACGCGCTAACTGCAATCCTGTAGCTCCGAGGGCCCGTAGCTCTTCGGGTTCAAGCAATCACCAACGACGAAACATGTTTTTCTATGACTACATGGAAGGTGGAATTGCAGTAAATAAATCTTGACTAGTAGACAGGCGACACTCTTCTCTATATCGGGAATCCTTTCCACGATATCACACAGAAGCAAAATGTGTAGGATATCCTGTGAGGGACTGATTATCCCTGGCGTTGACGCTTTAATCATTCGTACATAGTCTTCATAGCGGGTGATAATTCCAGCAGCCAAAGCGGGGAGCGTAGCACCGTTTTGAGACTCACTTTCTCCCTCACAGACTCCCTTCTTAACACATATTCCATACGCTACTTAGAACGGGATTCTCATGTGGAGAAAATGAGGTTGTCACACCTTTCCACTCACAGTTTTATCTCATTGGATTAGAAAAATTCCTATATGCATTGCATCTCATCCATTTCATATGTTGTTCGGATGAGTATGTAGGCATTTTTCAGCTCCTTCGTGTTTTTCATCGCAGAAATTAGCCAAACTAGCACGAGATGAATATGGAACATATGACCGGACGACGGAAGACGCGGAACGAGATATTTTGGATCTCTACCGTTCATTCAAAATATGGAGTTTTTCGTTTTTGCGATTCATTGAAGCAAACGAGTAAGAATCACTCAAAATTTTTATTTAAATACATAGTGAGAGAAACGCTTTGTTATAAGAGTGTCGAGTGCTTCGTAGGGACCGAGTGGGAGCGGTGCAGTTGCGAAGGGGGTGACCAGTCCCAGAATAGTATGACTTTCGAAGGCAGCAGTAATCTTGCAGTACAACTGCTTCGTTGACATTTGAGAGCGTTCAGCTTTTGCATTTCTGCGCGTTTTCCATGCCATAGCTACTAAGCTGTTGAACAGCTGCTTTACGTGAGTTGTTTTCTAGGTCGTTTTACATTAAAGATCGTGAAGAAGAAGCTCTAACAATGGCAATGATACCAGTTGAAAGAAAGCGCGAAGCGTATGAAACATCAACACTGGTTACCCTACAGAAAGCATGTAAGAGTTACTGCCTTCTTACAGTGTATTTCCTAATACAGATTAGAGACCTTGAGAAAGAACGATCCTGCGCAGATTTTCAGGGCAACGAGGATGGGACACCTGTAATTGAAATGTGACGACACGGGCAACTGAGGTGCAACTGACAATGCACAGCTGCGCACTCCTCGTCCCCATTCCTTCACCAATGCCTGACGTCCCTGAACCCCTCCCCTCCCTTTTAACACAGAAAGGGACAAGATGATGAAGGCGAAAGTTAATGTTGTGCAAGGCTTAGGCAAATCAAAGCGCTTGGTGTTACTTCCTATACACGGGCTCTCAACGGATTCATGCCCGCTCGTTTGAAAACCTGAGCAGTTTTGTTTAATCTGAAGTCGTCAATGATGCGGCTACTGCTTTTGTGCGCTGATTGTTTGACTCCGCGTACTACTGAATTTCCAGAACCTCCAGGACTTCAGAAGTTATGAAGAAATTTTAATCAAAACTTCACTTTGAAGCTTACGTGGGATGCTGATCATCCAACTATGAAGGTGGTTTGTTTTTATTTTGTGGTGGAGTTTGATAGGCTAGATTGCTGGGAAACTATTTTTATTTATTTATTTATTTATTTAAAGATGTGGGATCAAGCCACACGTGTGAACACAAAGAAAAGAAGCGAGAAACAAAGATGAAATATGAACAAAAAGCCATCAACGTAGGATCTTGAACAATGGTTTTACTGTTTGAGTACCTGAAACATGATAGGACTCAAAAAAAGGCAAACACAAACATAACAAACGTATCACCTCTACTCCACAGCTGAGTTTTCACCCAACAATTTCCGGAAGGCTTGGAAATTCGTGGTTATGGGGGTTTATTCGAAAAAACATCAAAAGCATGTTTTTGATACTGGAGCGATTCGAGAAATGAGACACCTTTCCTAACGTTCCCTTCGTCAGAAAAGACCTCCGCTTCAACTGCTCCATCGCACTGCGTGCTGTCAGTGCGTACATCATATGAGGCGTTTTTAGCTTTGGGAAAACTAACTATATTTTTCTGCTAATTAAGGAGTTAAGGTGCTCTCTGCATGATTCCTTTCCGTTGTTTAAAGATAAGGGTTTAAAGACCTGCACTTAAAGATAAAATAAAGGATAAAGGACAGCGTTACCCAATTGCCTTGGGATGCGCCACGCATTCTACATCTACGGGACGCCATGGAGGAAATAAAGGAAAAATGCCGTTTGAATGCCTATTTGGCCACACAATGGCCTGCGGGTCGGAAGATGAACAAGTCACCTCTTTATACTTAAAGACAAGTCAGGTACCAATTCAACGACCCCGTAGGGTGGAAGGCTTGGTTGGCCTGGCGGGAAATCTGAACCAGAAACCAGATGTCAGGTGCACGCGACAGTCGGCACCTCCTCCGGCTTCCCTACATGCGCTTTATGGAGAAGCTATAATAGAAGGCTGAACCTTCAGTTGGTTTCTTTATCTGCGACTTTCTCTCTTTTACATTGTTTTTACACAAAATAGAACGAAAGCTTATATGAAATAGTGTTTACCCAGTGTTTACGAAACTTCTGAAGCTTAGGATTTTGCATGGGTAGAGTAGTCTCTTACAGTTAAGGGTTTGCTACGTCCTCAGCGGAGGCCTAACGATAAGGATTAAGATGGGGGCTCATTGGAAATAGGCTGAGGGGTCCTACTCGCTCGTTGCGGTTACGTTCTACATGCATATACAACTTATTAGATCATCAGATTATTGAAGTTGGCAGCAATGCCTATTAGTATTAAATGTAAGGTAATAAGTTAATTATGTCCGCATAAGGTAAGCGTGTGAAAGGAAACAACAAAGCAGTGATGATCTAATAAAACGCGGGGTACATGTAGCGTAGGTGAGCAGCATTGCTAGATGGGAGCGCACCAGCCAATAATAACCAAACAGAGCACAGACCGAACGTATGCCAGCCCACCAGTGTACCAACTGCACATGCTCTCTCTGAATGGCATGCCCATTCAATGCGGTATGATTGGCTTCGTTCCCACCTACCAATGCTGCTCACCTACGCGACATATACCAAACACGGTGCAAAACATATCGAATCAACATCAGACAAATACAACAGCACACAGCCAGGGTCACGCGAAATGACTGTTCCCTATACAATTAAAAATGCTAGAAGATACTATGAGTATGTGACGTGTTGGCCACCACTCTTCTGAACGGACTCTGATTTAAGTGGGTTGCAAAATTCAACGTGGGGCCCTACCTGATCTGACAGTAAAGGATTGCGCACGCGCCCTGGTTTGGGGTGTCTTAAGACTTATGTATCTTAAAAGCGGACGTCTAGGCCAGGAAGCAGGGGTTTCTAAAAAATTTTTTGAGCATAACCACCTGAACTGTGTGGTCGTCTGTGAAATACACCTAAACCAACTACTTTCCGCCGAGACTCCAGCGTATGCAACACCAGATATTTGTTTCTCATGGAGGCGTTAAGAATTAAAAAGCGCCAAATCTTACAAGTAGCTTTTTTTGTGCGATTTTTCTGAACCTCTTTTCAATAGCATGTGTATTCTTCTTTGTGCTAGAACAAAAGAGCGTGTAACTGGATTCTATGTACTACATGACGAATAAAAGTTTTGCACGCTTTAACAAGGACAGATTTACTCCTAACTGAAATTGCTTAAAAAATTGAAAAGTTCTTTTCTTGGTTAAGTTACACCGGGAAAGAATATGACAAGAAAGATTGAAATATGTGTCTGATAGTTCTGGGTATGGAAGCCCAGAACCCAATCGCGCTGATGTAGGAGCAAGAAGAAGTTGCCTTTGTAGGACCGATCAACCAATGAGACTGTAGCACTTTGTAACTTATTTATGTCTTGTTGTTCGCAAAAAACTCCAGGTGTGTTTTTATATCATCCACACAATTTTGAGCAGTTGCTCCAGCACGTTGAAACATGTCTGATATATCAGAGCACAATCAGGAGCCGGATTTTTCAACGATTTACGTAACTTTAACGGATAATTGTAAACGAAAAGCTCAGATACCGCGGCTTATCGCCCACCATGTCGCTTGATAAGCCGCGTTATCTGAGCTTTACGCCTACAATTCTCCGTTAAAGTTACGCAAGTCGTTGATGAATCCGTCCCCAGGGTGTGAGCTCGGTGGTTGGTCTGCGAAGTTGTTTAGCGAGGCCCTTCACCAGATGGTGTCTGTCAGTCGGTGTCGCCATCAGGGTCGCTAGAAGAAAGGAACATCTGAGGTCTTTCTTGTCTTCGAGGGCAGTGGTCGGACATACGCGCCTACACAGACGCTGGGCCCGTCTGAGGGGTGGATGGTGCGACCCAAAGCACTCGGTATAGCCCTTTGATTGCATTACTTAGTCAGCTTTCTACACAGTTCTGAGCGTCTCATCATAAGCGTCTCATCATAGGCGGAGCCAAAAGTAATGAGACAAATTGAAAAAAATTCTTTATCTCCTTATAACTCAATTACAACTCAACGATGCTGAGGAGTGTATTTGCCATTAAGTGCAAGGACCTTGCTGCCATCGCTCAGCCAACTTCCCGATCCCATCCTTCCAGAACTGCTGGAGCCTGGTGTTGATCAACTGCTCGATATGGTTGTCAAGGACTGCTTGGGTTCTTGTGTCCCTCCCGACCAGGAAGTCCTGTAGGCTCAAGAAGTAGTAGTAGCCGCATGGAGAGATGTTCGACGAATACGGTGGGTGAGGCATGTGAACGTAGCCCAGCTGAGCAAGCTTATCTGTGGCCACTTTTGCCCGATGGAGAGCGGCGTTGTCGAAGAGGAGGACCTTCTTGACGCGCTGCGACTGAGTAAGTTCGAGTCGCCGTCCCATCTCTTCTATTTCGTTTACCATGGTCTTGAAGTCCATCGTCGTGCTTCTGGTAAACAGCTTCCAGTATACCGGTTCATGGGCGCAGACCCAAAAGCTCTGAAGGTGCTTCTCGCCGTGAACAGCTCGCCGAACGAAGGTCGATAACAGGTCACCAGGCCTCACCCAGAGTCGCTGGTTGGCAGGGCTAAGGTAGAAAACGTGCTTCTCATCTTGCGTGACAATTGAGTTCTTGCTGCCCGGGGTTGGGAACTGGACGAGATTTGCGCGACACAGGTAGACTCGTCAGACTGGGGTTTCGCCATGAGACAGACTGCGGTTTTGGCATGCTTCTGGAAAGGGCGGAATGGTAACTTCTCAGGTGGCCTTCCGTAGGCAGCGTACAAACATACAAATACGATAAGCACGAAACCAGACTCCAGACACGAGATATACGGACCTCGCATGGAGAGCCTCATTACTTTTGCCCCCTCCCCCCTAATACATAGAACCTATTTGGATATGTGAGTGTTCACGTTTATTTCTCCATCAGAATTCCATGGTGAAGAAAAAATAAACAAGTGACTACCAATTGCGGTGTATTGGGTTCCATAGTGCCATCGATCAAGGAATATTTGCAAGAAAAAGCTTCCGAAAGATCGGGAAAAACACAAAACTGAGCGCTCGCTATATCATGAAAAATACCTTTACCATGTATAAAGAAGTGATAGGATGATCGGATAACTGCGATTTAAATAGAATCAAAAGCTAATTAAACAATTTCTCTATATGTTAGCATGTTTATAAGACTAAATATTGTTGGGAACAATACTGAGTTCTTTTATCCTTTTCAAACTGAAGGCGGTAGTGACGTAGTGCGAGGAGGCGCCAGCAGTCACGTGCACTCCGATCTAGGGTAGTTACAGAAGATCCCGCCTATGGCAACACAGTCATCTACTCTTCTGTGGTCGAGAAACAGAACTTACCCGACAACCAGACTTATTACGGAAGGATAACACACTGAATTTCTATCGGTTGGCCACAACAAGCCATTGCATAGGGCAAATACCCATTCAATTTGCCTCCAAAACATCCCATAGAAATAGAGTGCGTGGCACACCCCACCAAGCGCTGACTAACGCTTTTCTTTACTTTTATACTTTATCTGGTTTGCGTTATTTAGAAGAAGTTGAGATAATGAATGCTTGAAGGAAGATTATACAAACACATCTCAATACAAATTAATTTGATTTACTAAATTAATTTACTAAATTAATTTACAAACAAATTAATTAATTAATTTTAAATTTAATTTTGATAAGTAATTGATCTCATTTACCAATTTTCTAGCCTACTAGTTTTGTAGGACATTATTCAATGTTTTAAATTATATTATTTCTTTACCATTATTGACAAAGTCACTGGGTACTCTATTGGGTAGCTACCGCAAGTCCTTTTTAGGCCAAGCACGCATTACTATTTACTGTTTTATTTAGGCGAACAACAAAGCAACAAAATCAACAAGCGAAAAAACATGAGAACTCGACGATTGGCTATATAACAAAGAAGGAAGGCATGCCATATCCGAAATACATCTGCTAGCTGAGAAGGGCCCATGATTTGGATTCATGTATACCACCAATTGAATTCATTTGGTTAGTATTGCTCACTGGGTACACACTGCAAACTCTTCACACCTCTTAACATTGATTCCATTGAGGTCATATCGAGGTAAAAAATTTTGAGAAACTAAAGGTATTTTCTAACTAATTCATACTCGGCCTAACTAAAGGGTGCGGCAAAATTACCCGTGCACCTAAACATTTTAATTTTTTCTCGCTTCTTCGCTTCTGAAACTTTCCCGCTTCACTCGCCTAATATATATTGACTGAACTTTGTGGAGCTAGTACGTACTTGAGCACGCAGTGGTTAGGCTCTTACCTGTGAGGTGATGCTATCGGACTTCATGAGGCCGGCATGCAAATGAGGGGTAATGTGAAGATCCTTTCCGTGCCCCGAAGAACGGTTCAGGATACAGTGAAACGCTACAAGGAGTTAAAGACCGAAGAGGATAGAACAAGAAAGGAGCGTTCCACGACAGGTACGAACCGGGAAAATGTAAAACGTGAGAGAAAAAATCCGAACGAATGTCAGGAGATGGCAAAAAACGTGGGAATATGCGAAAGGTCAATAAGGAGGATAGTTAGGGGAAGGTTTAAGAAGTTCCCTTATCGTCTGCAGAAATGCCAACTCTTGACGGACACTATAAAGAAGAGGAGATTGGAAAGATGCAAAAGGTTACTGCAACGATTCACGGTGGCACGCGGGTCAAAATCAGGTCAAAATCTTTTCATCGTCTTTAGCGATGAAAAGATTTTGACTTTGAATCTAGCCTTCAACTCCCAAAATGAGAGGATTATTGGGGACTCGCATACTGGTGTTACCGCCAAAGGACGACTTCAGGAAAGTGCGAATGTGCCTCAATCCGTTATGCTTTGAGGAGAAGTCACATCTTCTCAGGGAAAACTTCACTTGCTTTCGTCGAAGATGGTGTGAAAATCAACGCAGCGGTTTACAAAGATATCCTGGAAAAAGTTCTCAAGTTGTGGGCTGATTCTCACTTCAGAGAAGCTTACTGGCGCTTTCAACAAAATTCTGCTCCAGCACACAAAGCGAAGGCAGTCCAGGGACTACCTCCGAGCAACTGCCCGACTTCATCACACACGACGAATGGCCCTTCAGTTCTTCGGAACTTACCCCGATGGACTGTTCTGTATGAGCCTTCTTAGAGAAAAAGTCTGCTCTACGAGACACCCAAATTTGGACTCTCTTAAAGAAGCGCTTTTGAAATCCTGAGACGAAATTGATGAACCGTACCTGCGTGCCAAGCGTTTGTCGGCTGTTATAGAAGATAGAACTTCTTAGATGGGCGTTTAGTTGCTATCAAAACTCTTGCGCCTGGCGGAACTCGAACTCGCACCTTCTGTTTTTCGGACACTGGTTTGTCTGTTTGGTTGTAGCAGGTCTCTGCACTGACAGAAAGCGCATACAAAATATTTCGATGAAATCCCGTGGAAGTAGAATGCATGGCGCGTCCTACAGAATGGGTAGTTATAGCCGACCATCGCCCATCATTCTAGGATTACTGATCATCCATCCTAGAGATCTGTCCGAGTAGTTCGAAGAACCAGAGAGGTGACTACGAGGACCGCACAAAGGCGGTGGAAGCGGGTCACCAATGGCGTACTATGCGGGGCTGGCAACGCTGCTCAAGACGCCCTTGTTAAGATGAGTCTGTAACGGCTGAGAAGAAGTCCAGACCTCATTACTATGCGGACTAAACGCTAGAGTTGGGGGAAAGGAGTTTCGAAGAAGAAGTCCCTAGGAAAAATCGAGTAATCCGCGATCGTGTTCAGGTGTAGTAGCAGTAGAGGCGGCGAAGATGTCATTCACGATATCCCCGTCGCGACCACGAGCTAAGCGCATCTGCGTCTCTCTAATCGTCTCTGACCGCACTTAATCTCTAGATGTATCCTGCAACAATGGGAACCTGTCCGAGTGCGTCTCGTCTCATCATCTTCGACAGCGCACCGCGCTGCTGCTGCTGCGGCTACGCTTCGCCGACGTGGTCGCGGAAGCTCATCGCTCCGTCTATTTTTTCTGAGATGGATTTCATTTTTGAAGCGGAACGGTGCTTGCAGAATCTCGTTCTGTTGGCTCAGCATGCGGCTTTCTCTTTTAACCCTCTCCTAGCATTGAATTTACGGCTTCGAGTAGTAGCAGGATTCCTCTACGTACATATTTCCAGCCCTAGCCTAATATTCGTCATATGGAGTTAAGAAGGTGGTGAACGACTGACCTGAGGACTTGCTTTGCTGGACAGAGGTTCGATGAAGAGCTTCTGCAAATGATGCCTCGATCTCTAACCTTACGCATAACTTGCCTTAAGATCACCACTTTCTTTCAGAAGGCGTTGTCCTAGGCGGAAAGTTCTGTATCCCCTTCATTGACGTTCACATTCTGGAACTTTGCTATAGCAGTAGCCTACCAAACGGTCCGACGATCTCTACGCTGAGCTTGTCGCAGGTCTTCTCAGCAGCCTATGTTCTCATTCTTAAGCGGTTCTGTATCGTGTGCACTCCATTGCTCCTCTTTTCATACAAAGCTGCAATTAACCGTTCAGTTGGGAACAGGGATGGTCTCCATAGACGGCGTAGCCATGAAGACATATTCATGCTAGCCACTTGCACTTTCCAGTTGTTAGTGCAGAGTTCTTTTAAGAACTGTTTTGCTAAATTGAGGTATTAACGTAACATGAATTAATTTGGATAATAAGGCAGGATAAAGGATTAGAGGGAATGAATCAATTTTGGGATGCGCCACGCGTTTTACTTCTCCATGCGCCCAGTACGCTTTGCCCAAGGGGCGCGTGGAGCGCAATCGGAGGAGGTGACGGCTGTCATGTGCACCCGATTTAATTTTATTTTCTGCTCGAATTCTTCGCGCAGGCCTATCAACCTTGCCATCCTCCAGGGTCGGTGAACAGGTCCCAGACCTGCCAGGTAAAGATAAGTCGCTGGCTTCTCCATTCGCTGACCACCGCAAGTCGTTGTATAGGCCCAACGCGCTTTCAATTCCCTTCGCAACATCCCCTAGAGGTTGAATGCGCGACGCATCCCAAAAAGGATTGATTAACACCGTCCTTTATCATGTTCTTCTTTTTACTGAAGACTGCAAGAGTCGGTAGTGAAAAGAAGGTTCAGAGCTGCGTATGAGCAGACGTGTCGGAGCAGCTTGCTCTGTACCAGACTGTTCGCGATAGTCGTTCTATTTTCCCGAGCTGTTCATGCTGAGCAGACCTTCACAGCCTTAATTGCACTTCTGCACTTCGTTTTCCCTCAACTACGATGGAGTTTTCTTCTTGCAAAATCATTAGCTTTCCATTTTTTCGTTTCGTTCGGCTCTACTTTTGAGTAGACATAGTTGTACACTTGTTCACTTGACAGAAATCTTTCCCCAATATTTATTTATTCATTATATTCGTGGATAACTACGCAATAAAATATAACAACACTCAACAAACTACAATCTAGTGTAAAGGAGAATGAAGCTAAAAAGAGAACAAGCAACACTAGGGCTATTCACAATACAAACAAACTCTCTAGGTAGATGGGAAACTATCAAGCTTCCTGGAGATACCGGTCGAACAGTATTTTGTATTGCCTTAGTGAATTTGGCAAACGCTTTTCTTGGAAAATCTCAGGAATTCAATGCCGGCTCGACAAGTGAAGAAAGAAGACCTTGATGGTACCTGTTCTTCTAGGAATCTGGATCTTCCACTGCCCACCCTTGTGTTAGAAGGGAAAATTGAATAAAACTCTTGAAGTGAAAGGCACAGCATACCGTTTAGCAACCTGTAAGTCATGATTAAATCGTATTTTCTTCTGCGACAGGCAAGACTGCGCAAGTTAAAAATTTGATTTCTCTCACCCGCTGATGGTATAGCGGCGTACTCCAGACTATACTCTTATTCATAGTTTCCTATTAAAGCTGTTTTGTACAGATTCAAGCCTAATAATTTTTCATTTTTCTGCACTTGGGATTGAATATAGTGCCGTCGTACTCTAATATAGGTCTAACATACGATTTACAGGGTGCGTAAAAAGTATTGACGCAGTAAATGGCGGTTGTGGAAATAGTATTGCGCAGTAAGTTTTCAAATATTCACTTGAAAAATATGGAAAATGATCTTGCGAACACGATAGAGTAACTCGTAATTGACATTGGCTCCTTTACTGTGAATACAGGAGCGAAAACGACGGAAAAATTCATGAGCACGCGCCGCAAACACTTGCTTGCATTTCGTTCCGTGCTTTGAACAGGGTAGCCTTGTGCGACTGGTCACTTCTGTTGAAAGTAGCCCAGACCTCATTCTCCAAAATCGCCTAAAAAGAGTAATCCAGCGGATTCATGTTTAAGCTGTGTTCGTCTGAGAAGCTGTCCACACCTGCGCGCGTTACCTGTTTGCCGTTATCGGACAGAGATTGATAATTTTGGATTCGAATGTTATCGTGCTTGAACATCTTGTAATCATCATCTGTTATAACAGATCCGTGGCTGACGTTTAGGTTGCTGACCTCTTTCCTCACCAACCGTTTCGAACAGCGCCTAATTCTCTTGTTAAGGAAATATTCAGCTCTTTGGGTAACAGACAAAAAAGGGCCACCGTAGCGACGATGGTCATGTTTCATCAGTTTTTTTCGTGAGTGTTTTTTGAGCACAATACAGGAAACAAAAATAACACACAAGAACCTAGAGAGGTAGAAAGAGAAAGCTGGAGCTGAAACAAAAAGTAGGTGCGTCAATACTTTTTACGCACCCTGTATATGCTAGCAATAAATGAACAACAGAATTTTTTCGTAGTGCCTTAAACCTCACCTGTATCACCTGTCGTCCCGTTGATCATCGACTTGCTCGAGTGGGCGCCAGCAGCGTCTCCATTCGTCCCTGTCGCGTGCCAGAGTGGTCCAATATATCCTCCCCACTCGAGAGACACGAAGAGCGTCATATCGGTCGTTCAGGGCCTTCACGAAAAAAGCTTTCTTTAATGCCTTAAACATACTTCACAAAACTCTATCAGTCTTCTTTGCTATGAGCTCACAGTGATCTTCAAAGGGATGTTTTGAGTCTAAAATAAATCCAAGATCAGGCAAACTATCAGCATTGTTAAATGCTAACTCTCCAATTTGACGAAGGATAAAAAAGGATAAAGGACGGCGTTACTCAATCCCTTTTGGGATGAGCCACGCATTCTACTTCTACGGGATGTCGTGGAGGCGATTTGAATGATATTTGGCCATACGATGACTTGCGATGGCCAGCCGGTGAATAATTCAGCGCTCTATCCTTACCAGACAAGTCTGGTACCAATTCACGGGCCGCAGAGGGATGGAAGGGTTGGTTGGCCTGATCGGGAAATCCGAACCAAGAACCTGGTGCAGGCGACAGCCGGCGCCTCCTCCGACTGCGCTAGAGGCGCCCATTTTTATAGTTGTTCTTATTATGCTTCTGTTCGAGGTGAAGTACCTGTGATTTATGCATCTGCTCACCGTGTGCCCAATAAAATTAAAATTAATTAAAAGGTACGGGAAATATCCTTCTCAAAGCTTCTTCAAGGAAGGAGCACCTCCACAGAGCTCATCCTTAGAGATATACACCAACCCTTTACGCTTGTCGGCTGCGAGTTTAGACTGAGGGAATGCGTAGCCCAGTTGTTGAATACTTTGTCAAGGTTAAGGGGCTGGGTAGCAACAACGCCACAATTACCTAAGAATGCCTTGCATTTAGCAAAGGAAACTTCTTCTTAGATGCTTTTCCTTCTAAGAGCTTGTATCGTTGGAATGCCTTCGCTTGATTGTCGACTATATTGTAGGACTTACAGGATGTACAAAAAATCATCGTGTGCTGCCTTCAAAAAAGTCCTATTAATCTGAAGACGTAAAAAAAATCTAAAAAATCCCACATATTCACACAGATCAAAAATTTTGCTTTTTTGGAAGTAGAAAACTTTGTGCGCAGTATTACGTTTTAGAATTATTATATTAGGTTGAAAGCTACGTCTCCGCCGTTTTTTTGACATCCTATTCTGAATTATTCTATATTCTATTATTCTGAAAAGGGCGCGTGGAGCGCGCCCTTTTCGGAGTCGGAGGAGGCGCCGGCTGTCGCCTGCACCCGATACCAGGTTCCTGGTTAGGATTTCCCGCCCAGGCCAACCAAGCCTTCCATCCCTCAGGGTTGGTGAATTGGTACCAGACTTGTCTGGGAAGGATAAAGCGCTGACTTGTACATCGGCTGTCCATCGCAAGTCATTGTATGGCCAAATACACGTTCAACTCGTCTCCACGACATCCCGTAGAAGTAGAGTGCGTGGCGCATCCCAAAGGGGATCGAATAACGCCGTCCTTTATCCTTTATCCTTATTCTGAATTATGCTGAACGTTTTTGGCACAATGTTATAGCCTTTCAAAAGTAAATGATTCCGCCTACAAGATTCTGTGCCTGGCTTTTTCTGCATTTCAATTTTTGCTAATTTTTAGGTCATTAAGGTGGGAAGTAAAAAATTATTTGATTCTTCTCTCTGCATACGTTTAAGTACTTTTGCTTAGCTTCTAACCATTCAAAAGGCAATGAATTGCGATACAGAATGCATGTTGGGTTTTTCATTTATTTTGACATTCGCTAATATCTAAGGCATTAAAATGTATTTCCAGACAGGAGTACTAACACTTCTGATCCTTCCATACTTGTCCGTTTATACAAGACATATATCCTTCCGCACCTGGAATATTGCTCACCTGCATGGAATCCCTGTACCAAGAAGGATATCCACCTGAAACCTCCTTGAAAAGGTGCGGCAAACGTTTACAAGAATAATTTTCTGGAGGCTGTCTAGATGTTCAAGTTTCTCGGAAACGCCTGACTACCCTACCCGTTTAAGAAAGCTTAATCTAAAAAGCCTTCAGTGTAGGAGAGCCATAGCAGATCTCGTGTTCTGTTTCAAAGTCCTTCGAAGAGAGACCAGACTCAGCCCTAATAAACACTGGTTTTCCGGCCTTGTAATGAGAGAATTGGAAGTTTCACTTTGCACCACAAAAACGTTGGTAGTAGGAATCACAGTCAAATTTTCAACTCATTGTTCTATAGAGTCTCTAGGTGGTTTCAGCTCCTTCCAGCGGATATTTTTAGCAGTCAGACTTTCAAAGAGAGGTTGAAGAAATTGGATCTTCTGCATATTCTCGGTATTGACTAAGGTTAGGGACTTTTTTCAGTGTCATTTTTTTGTTGTTGGTTGATTGCTGCTAAGGCTTCGACTTCAGATCTATAGCGGTTTATGAAACGAAGCCTTTACGAATGAGGCAGTCAACACCTCAGATCCGATTCTCGACCTACCATGATTTTCTCCTGTTTTGTTGTAATTTTTCTTTCCCTGCGATGATTATGGGGATAGCTATGTCTGCGGATCTCACGCTTTAATGATGGCGGTTCTTCAGAGCTTCAGTGCAGAGGACTTATGGACTGTACCTATATTCTAAACCCAATTTTTTCGGTTTTTGTTTTTGCTTATTCTTTGATTTTAGTTCTGTCTCCATAGCTGGATGTACTATGTATGCAAGTGCGGTTAGGGATAATTCAGTTCCTATGGAAGCATCATGGAGAGGAGCCGTAATGTTGCTACTGGCCGTCTGGGTATGACCGGTTATACGTCCGGACTCCTAGGTGCTTTCCTCTCCTTAGGGTGCTCGAAAGTGATTTCCACATCCACTTGGACGCCATAGGTATACTGAATGCTGACGCCTGCACCCCTTGATGGTGATATTAAATTTGCTTATTTAACTATACTTAACTTAAAACAGCTCTTTGAAGGATTATACTCTATTATACTTTCGTTTTTTGAGTACTCTATTTCTTAGTCGTCTGCGCCGAGTCTGCTCAATAGCTGCAAACAAGGTTCTCTTACGTAGCTGCAGCTCATAGTGTTCTCCAACTACTCACATTATTTCGTTGGTACATTTTTCATAGCTGAATTGGACAGTTTTGACTAACACTGTGTTCTCTTTCTTAGTTATGTTTTAAAGGCGCAGTAAATAAATAAATATATAATCTTTGATTTTTTTCACTCTATACTGATGCCCCAAAATTTGGCAAAATTTGGAGTGATATACTCTAGAGCAAAACATTTTCTTTCGAAAAGTTATAATACTATTTAAAAAAACATAATCTAAAGAGTAGAGGCTGTTGGTAAAATAATTTACATCTTACAGGCACAGCATTTTAAGCTTTGAAAATTAACGAAGATCGAAGTGAACAAAAAAACCCAAACACATATTTTTAGAGCAAATCACTTTCTTTCGAATGTTGCATAACATTGCGCAAAAGCCTTTCTAACGAAATTAAGAATAAAATGTAGAAAAAATGGCGGGATCCAACCTAAGATCATGACCGCGCAAAGACTGACAGAACTCGCCTTACAACCTAATAAAACGAGAAATTATAGTACAGTTGCGTCAAAAGCATGCATTCTACAAAAGTGCGTTGTATTTGAGACAGTACCGGAAATGCGACATTGTCATGCCAACAAACGATTCACTTAAAGGACAAGGATGATCAGAGATAAGTACTGCTTCAAGGTTTTATATGAAGCGTCAAGTAGTACTTTTGTAAAGCTGTTAGCTGTATCATCCTTAGCAGCTCTTAAAGGTCGTACTGAACGTCCTATCATATCAAAAGCATTTTTCCAACTGCGCAGCTTTTGTCGATCAAAGGCGCTGTTCTATCTTTTAAGTTACGGATGACTAATTCTGGTCTGTACAATACAACCATGTCCCCTGCTGCGATCACAACTCTGTCGCTAGGCGGGACTCGAACCTGCACCTTTTGCGGACCGTTCTAGAATGCTGTACGCCATTACACCACTGCTGCTATTTGATCGTACGTAACATCCACACCTTGTATTGCCACTACCATGATCATTCGGGCTCGTGCTGAGTACTGAGGTTTCCGCCAGCTAGAATTGCACGACATGGTATCTAACCAAGTGAATTTCGAAGGTCCTCGGACAAAACAGAGAAGGTGTGCATGGCGTAATCCAAAACGAATCAACTGAAACACACCACTTCTCCGTTTGCAATAGGGCTGTCTCGCGTTAATCCGACGGGCTGTCTAGGCCTTCTGTAAATTAGAAAAGTCTGTATCGCGAAGATCTTCACTGTATTCAGGTCTCAAATGGAATACCGGAATATGAGGTGAACTTCACGCCAAGATATAACGGCCATAGAATATACTACATGGGGTAATCCTCGTTTAGATCCCCGTCCGATGCCCGTTTTTTTAGATCCCCGTCCGATGCCCTTTACTGCAGCTTCGGACGGGGATCGCATAAGAGCAAAAACGATCAGATGACAACTCAGTAAGTTGGCATCCGTCAACTTCAGATGAATCGATGAGGCAGTCGATCAATTCGTCAATCAGTTTCCCATCTCACGAGTCCGGAAGCGCTTGGCAGGCGCTTGATTAGCGCGCCAGTGTTGCGCGATTCGAGTTCTGACCGCTCGCTCGCTCACTCGAGATGGCTACCGAAGACGATGAAGCGACGACGACCGGTTTGAGCCCCGGGCCTTCTGCGGGGAGCAGTTCGTTCGGGATTGCAACGTCGTCGTCAGATCCACGCCTGCTGGCTAGCATCTATGCGGTCATCAGCACGGGAACCTTATGGAGAATCCTGATCGGCGATTAGTAGCAGTTCGCTGAGGTTTCCTAGCTATAGCCAGCTTGTGTCTCTTCTATTCAGCGGACCCAGAAAGGTATCCTCGAAGACTTCTTGGCACCAAGCACCATCATGTAGGGTTCTAGAAAGTACTAGGAAAAAGCTCAATGTTCTACACGAAAATCTTTGGTGAAAAATCTTGTTTGTGCTTCACAAAAGATTTGTTTTAGTCAGGAGACAACACTATTCAATCATTTTGTCACATCAGACAGCTAGCGCTTTAGAATTCTCTCTGCCTCCTGTGCATGTTAGCTCTATCTTATCCATATCTTATCCATTTCCATCAAATTTCTTACTGGCTCATTCTTTATTACTTGCTGATGCTAGTATCGTTTCGTCTTCATCCCCTGTCACCTGTTCTTCTGCTGATTCGTTCTTGTCCGCTATACGCGGTAACCCAACGGGTCCCTCTGGCACAAAGATGTCAAATCTTTCGTTGTGATCTTTCAGGACGAGCTTCGACTGACACCTTGGTGAGTGTCCGGTTAACCCAGCAAAAACCGCTGTATTGAATAAGCAGACACGGAACCAGGCGTTCTTCGTCTTCTTTATGACTTCTTCGATGGCTTTGATAGCTCCCCAAGCCGCTGATTTCCTACTGCCAAGCTCCGGCAGTTGGTCGTTGACCACGTTGACTTCGCGACCCAGATACATGGGTAGCTGGAGTATCGGAGATGTTCGTTCCGTTGAGCGAGAATGGGCCACCAGAAACTCTCCCATTTCTCAAACATCGTCTTGCTAAGGTTCAGCTGCAATCCAGCGATCGAAGTCGGCCAGCACTCGCTCGGACTGGCTAATGCTCGATGTTATGAAGACGATGTCGTCAGCGAAGCGAAGATGGCGCAGTTGCGGCCGTCGACCATCACTCCCATGCCTTCTTCTGGTTCGTGCATGGCGGTTCGAGGGTGGCGCTGAAGTGCTTCGGGGGTAAGATATCTCCTGCCAAACCCCTCTCTTCACGCTGACAGTGGCTCTGTTGAAGAATGGCGAGGTCTTCGTCGTGAATCCACAGAACGACGTTATGGACCATTTTCTGTTTGGCCCCTTAGCCCCTGAGCGAGCAATCTTCCAATCACAAGAGGGTGAACTCAAGTAGGGCAGAAACGGTGCTGTGCGCCGAACAAGGGTGTCAATGTGGATAGCGGAGCGGTATGGTGAGACAGAGCACTTTCTGGTTAGATTGCTCGGTGATGCAGGATTTTTGCACTTCTTAAAAAATACCAACTATGCTGACCCAGCGCGAAGGCAAAGGAAGAAGGAGCTAAGCGGAGAATTGTCCGTATCGTGTTGTCAGATGTGTAATGCAGAAAAAGCACACATCTGGAATCAACT